>MU277244.1:30667-71206 GCA_022160305.1 Artomyces pyxidatus | reverse complement strand
GAAGATGAAGAGGAGGAGGAATCCCAGCCAAACGCCAAGCGCAGCAAGTCCTCCTCTCCAACTCGGGCCCCATTCGTCGGATGGATCCAGGCGTCCCCTGAATCTAACCCACGTCCCCGACAGCTTATACCCAGCCCGACTCGCGCTCATCTCATGTACTCGCGACGTCCCGAGGGTACCCCATGGAACGTACCTGTAAGGTTTAGCTCTTAGGTTATCACGCCGTGAAATACACCAGACCCAGATGATGGATTCTCGTGTAGTTAGACAGTGTGAAAAGTTAAGATGAGGCGCCCATCTGCCCAGTTCGGGGCAGAAGGGCGCCAACTACTATACAGTATTATGAATCAAGTCCCACGAGTCACATGATAAGGGCCCGGCCCGACCGGCGCCCTTACACTCTCCCCCTTCAGCACAAGCCCCAGGGGGGCGGAAGCGATATCGTCCATGAATATACTGAAATGTCATACCACCGTGCCATCCCGCGAGTGCAATCAACGACCGCCAACCAATACCGACGTCCCTTATGCCATAATTTGGCGTCTCAAAACCAGCTCGCTGTGACCTAGACGGCACGCAGTTCGAGTGGGAGAAAAGGGATCACGCTAGGCGCGGCTCCCAGAGGCGGTGTTGGAGGACGAGGACGACGCCGGCGGGGTAGATTGTACACCCTGCATTGGCTCCGCAGGGGTCTCCGCCGAGGTGGACGTGTCGGCGTTGCCCCAGGTGCTCCCCGTGTCGTACACCGTTGGCGGCGGCAGTACAATCCCAGCGGGTGGATCGGGTGGGTATTCCCGCTGAGGTACGCCCTTGGCCGACGATGACGGGTCCGTATCTGGGAGGCCTGGGGGCAGTGTAAAATCGCCACGCGCAAGGAGTTCTTCAACCGCGACGATCGCCGGATCGTCCAATCGGTTTGTTCCTGCGGGCACGTTTCCACCGGGGAACTCCTCTCCGTATTCGTGGAGGAAATCAACCGCCCACTCTGCCCAGTCGTTGGTTTCCTCGACCGTCACTCCGCAGCGCGCGTAGTGGCGGACGATGTCCTCGATCGTCCATTCCGCTGCCCAGGACGGGGGGCGGAATGCCGTGATGACCCGCTCGTGGTGTATGCCCCAGCCGTTCGCGGTGAGTATCTGCTGGTAGCCGCCAGGCTCGGAAAGGAGCCTGGCAGCAAACGCGGAATACGGCGTG
Source organism: Artomyces pyxidatus (assembly GCA_022160305.1). NCBI lineage: Eukaryota > Fungi > Basidiomycota > Agaricomycetes > Russulales > Auriscalpiaceae > Artomyces > Artomyces pyxidatus. Next base: position 70,012 of record MU277244.1, on the reverse strand, counting down.
CGGGCGCTTTTGTTGCCGGGTAGTACGACTTTTCCGGGCGACAAACGTTGCACACCGACCCATCCCCTGCATTGTCGTAGGGGGAAGCCGGATGCGAAGCCTGTGCCTCTGTAGGTGCTGCGGATCTGATCAGGGTCGCGGTGGTGCTGCAGCCATTCCTGCAGTTCCAATGGCGAGTCCCATTTCGAGACCTGCGGCAGTGTTTTCCTCTTCACAGCTTGCGCTGTGACTGTTTTTGACGGACCCGCCACGTTCTCAGTCGTCGACGTTGTCGCGGCTGAGTTCGCTTTGGTTCTCGCGACTACCTCTTTCGAGGTGGTCGTGCCGTCTTTTTTCTTGTTGGTGGGGGGCCGCTTCACCGGGTTTGCTTCCCATTCTGCTATCGCGTACTTGTGTGCATCCGTACGCGACGTGGCGGGGGTGGCCCGAATCGCCAGCAGGAAATGCTCCACTTTGGTGTAAGCACGGATATTTTCCCCCGCTGCTTTGAAGAGGGAGTCCACTTGGGTGGTCGTGTCCGGGAAATCCGGACCCACGAACGACCCGTCCCTCCCCCCGAGAGGCGTAACCCCCAGGGGGATTGGCAACCCTTGTTGCATGTTGCCGACGGCAGCATCGGACGTGACCCGTTTCACGGGGATTAACGTACTGATGTTGCCGACGTGCATTGCAACCTTGCCGCGCGGGATGACTCCGACGTCGTCGGGCGAGGGTGCAGGCATGACCGCCGGTGTGGCGACAGAGGGCATCGCCTCAGACGTCACGTACGCGTCGGGCATGGGCGCGTCGTTGTCGACCTGGTCGGACCACGTAGGTGGTGCGGCCGGATCGTCGTCGATCGCGCGCTCCTTGCCTTTTGGTGTTTTACGACGTTTGTCGTCGCGGCTGTGCTCAGCAGCGTCGACGTGCGTCGAGAGTTGGTCATATTCGCTTTTCAGCTTGTTGAAATCGGCGAGCAGTTCGTCGTAATCACGTCGAAGTTCTTCGTGATCACGTCGCAGCTGGTCGAGGGTGTCCAACGCACGATTGCGTTCATTGCGAACGCGCTCGACGTGAGCGCTGTCCTCGGCCAGTCGGCTCGTATTTTTGCGGGTTTCCGACTTGAGGTTGTCGTTTTCACGCCGGAGCATGTCAACGACGTCCCGCTGTCCGGTCGCCTCTTGATAAAATGCTGTGCGCTCATCGAGCGCTTGCAAGAGCGAAGGTTCCGCGTCAAGCAGACCATCGCTGAAGTGCGAAGTGTACACTTTACAGTGGGCACATTCGCTCGGACGGTGGGTAATTACGCCGCTCATATGCTTCTGGAATATCCAGAGGCGAGCGGGTGTAGTAGGTTGTGGCGCAGCGTGGACGCCGTGAGTTGTACTCACGGCGTCTCCGTCGACCTGCATTTTCTCGGTGGACATCGCGTGCACGAGGTCCTGCCGAGTTTTGTGGAGGTGGTGGGGTTTTATATGTACTATCAAGCTCGTCGCGATTGCGTCGAGCTTGCGTTGTACTATTTAGATCGTCTCGCCACTACTTTGCAGTGGTGGTGAGATGATAAGGGACAAGAAGCCGCGATGGGCGTCTTGTCGCTTCCAGCAATAGAGTTCGAAATCCGCCAGCCACATCCCATATCGGGGTTATAGCTGTTGTCTTATCTTGATCTGAGATCTTGACGCGCGTCCGGTCCCGAAACTCAGCGCTTCTTCTTCCGGGCCGGGCGCTTTGGCTTCGTCTTGCGCGCTTGTGCGCCCGACTTGCCGCGCGTGTCCTTAACGTCGTCGTCGGTGTGTCCTTTTGGCAGATTCTGCCAATCGGACACGCCTACTACGGCCAAATAATTGTCTAGGGCCTCTAGATCCTGGCAAGGTTCTAGAGGTTCCCAAGTATTGTCCCCCACGTTCCATCTAATGAGGAACTGGGGTTCACCCCCTCGCCATCTATGTCCGACGATCTCGTCGACCAGATATTCCTGGTCGTCGGGCTCGCCAAAATCGTACCATACCTTGGTCTCGCGATGCGGGAACAAGAGGTCATCGTTTGGTCCATGCGGGCGAAGTTTACTCACGTGAAACGTAGAGTGGATTCGCCTCGCTTTTAATTCCTCAGGCAAGTCTAGCTTGTAGGCTGACTTGCCGGGTATTGCGGAAATGACCGCAAACGGTCCAATGAATTTAGGGAGCAGTTTGTTCGCGCGCCCTTTGGGCAGCGACAAATTCTCCGTCGACACGTATACGAGGTCGCCTTCGTCGAAGTCATGCTCCGACCTCCGGGCCTTGTTCGCATTGTGCGTCTGTATGACTCGACTTTCTATAATCGCGTCGTGCGCCATTGCCAAATTATTCATTGCCGTGTCGGCGAACTGCTTCACGCCCGGTGCTACTTTCAGCGCGGGATGCAGTCGTCTCAGCATCGTAGGCATACTTCCGTATATCAATTCGAATGGTGCAAAACCAGTCGATTTGCTTATACTGGAATTTATTGCAAATTCTACTAGCGGAACCTTCTCAGCCCAGTCGGTCTGATCGGGTCGTACTATAGACCGCAGGATTTGTCCGATCGAGCGTATAGCTCGCTCGGACGCTCCGTCTGTTTGCGGGTGAAAGGCCGTCGACATCAATAACTTGGTGCCGAGCAGTCTATGAGTTTCGCGCCAGAAGCGTGATGTGAACTTCGTGTCTCTGTCTGACACGATCGTGTCCGGCAGGCCGTGAAGTTTCACGATTTCCTTTACGTAGAGCCAGGCAAGTTCGCTGGCTTTTATCGTAGTATTAATGGGTATTAAATGGACCATGGATGTGAGTCGGCATATAACGACCCACATGTAGTCGAACCCTCTCGATCTCGGGAATGGTCCGACAAAGTCCATGCCAATAGAGCCCCAGGGGCGAGTGGGTATAGGCATGCTGTGAAGCAGGCCTGGAACCAACTGGTTCCGGGACTTCGCCATTTGGCATGTGCCGCACGTACGACAGAACGATTCTACGTTTTGTCCAACGCGCGGCCACCAATAGAACCTGCGAATATATTCTGCTGTTTTCTGTGCGCCAAAGTGACCCACCACGGTGTGAGCGTGATCGATTACTATCTCCGTAAGACGCCTCTTCTTATGAATAGACGAGGGTACACAAACGACGTCGTCCCCTTGTCTATTTTTCGAGTATATAATCCCTTCGACGAGCTTGAATTGTTCATGCTCGTCAGGCTTTTCTATTATTTTCGAGAATAATGTGTCTTCCTTATAGCCAGATTTTAAGGCTTTCAGGAAAGACTCGTCCCCTTCGACTACTGGTCGGAGGGACGGGCCCTTGGCCATTGCGTCCAGTACCCGCGGGTCGTCCTCCTGTATTACAGGGGGCGTTTCGGGTGCTTTTGGTGCGTGTTGCTCCAGGACAGCTGCCTCGACTCGTCGTGGCTCCACGGGCTCCTTAATCAAGGCGTCCGCGAATCTTCTGACATCGTCGGGGCGGCGCGTAGGTCGTTTAATACGCATTCCACGCCCTTCACCTTCCCTAATTGCTCGGATCTCAACCTCGAGGTTTAGGGGTAAATCCTCTCCCTCGGGGTCTAATTTCCAATCAGCGGTGACATAGTCCGCCAGGGTCCGGATATCTTCGAGGGTGTCGTATTCAAAGTATCTCGACAATGCATCGGCTACTTTGTTCTCTTCACCCTCTACATATATAATATCGTAATTGAATCGCTGGAGAAACTGCATCCACCGTGTCTGGCGATGGGACAGATTCTTCTGCTTGTCGAAAAACTCAAGGGACTTGTGATCTGTTACGATTACAAATTTCCGGCCAATAAGTTTATCTTCCCATTTAGTTAATGCCTCTAAGATAGCGATAGTCTCGCGTTCATACACTGCGTAGCTGTGTTGAGCATTTGTGAATTTTCTGGACATGAATCCGGCCGGCCGACATGTCTGCCAGTCTGATCCTTGTCCATACATTGCACCGATTCCGGACGCCGAAGCATCACAGACAACCCATATCGTTTCCGGCGAATTTGGGTCTACCGGTCTTAATATTGGTGTTCGACAAGCCAATTGTTTGATCATATTAAAACATCATTCGTGTAGTGGTCTCCACGCGAATCGATTTCCATTTTTTGATATCGCTGCCAGCGGTCCGGTGAACGCGGTCACGTCTGGCATGAAATGTGCAAGATACTGTACTAGGCCCAGAAACCTCTGGACGTCTAGATAGTTGCGTGGGGTCTTCCACTCGCGCACTCGCAACATTTTATCTGCGTCAGCATGGAGCCCTCGGTCATCGATAACGTGTCCGAGGCAGTCCATACGTTCTGCATACAGCTCACACTTCTCTTTTTCTAAGTAGAGGTGTTCACTTTTTAGTTTACTGAATACTAGGTCGAGGTGCTTCTCATGCTCCTCTTCCGTTTCGCTGAATACGAAGATATCATCCAGATACACATGTAGAAATTTTCCGATGAAGTCTCGAAAAATCCATGTCATGAGTCTCTGAAATGTTGCGGGCGCATTACAGTCTCCCATTTGCATTACGTTGCTCAGGTATGTTCCGTATACTGAGGCAAATGCTGTATTGACGACGTCTTTCGGTACGATGCGAATCTGCTCGTACGCGTTGGACATGTCGATTTTAGATCTGAACTTGGCTCGCGCCACGTCCATTCTAATTTGATCCTGGTCCGGGAACGGAGTGACATCACGTACGGTATTTGCGTTCCGTTCGCGACAGTCTACTACTGTTCTCAGTTTTCCGGATTTCTTTGGGATACATAATAATGGAGCAGCTTGCTCAACGCGCGCTGCTTCCCACCACCCCGCTTTCACGTACAAGTTGATCTTGTCCAGTAATTGCGGTTTCATAGCGTCTGGACATCTTGGTAAACGATAGTTATATCGTTTCCTCTCGTCCACTAGTGGAATATGATGATTGATGTCTCTCATGGGCGGTAGCTCAGGAGGGACCCCTTTAAGAATGCCTGCACATCGTCTGTACCAGCGTTCTCTTAAATTATCTACGTGTTGTCGCATCGCTTCGACCTGAGGGTCGACGGGATGGGATTGTTTTGTCTCTTTTTTAGAAGTAGACTTCTCTCTTCCTTCTTCTTTATTTTGTGCACGGTTACTCGATTCCTCGAGTACTGGTTCACTAGCGTCGATTTCTTCCACCAATATTTTGGTAGATGAATTCTTTGATTTCGTCTTCATCGCTCTAAAATACTCGTCTTCTACTTCCTCCGCGGTAGTAGGGGGACGTCGTATTGACTTACTAGCTTCCGCTTTCGTGGAGTCTAGTTCGTCCCTTGCGCCGGCTAGTCAATTCTTGGACGACTCGTCCTCAACTTCCTCTATTGTCGGTTGAGGAAGCCGAGCCTTTGTCTGTGTGGTTTTAATATTTGACTTGTCCTCGGCCTCTTTTTCAAGTGGTCGAGATTGTCTATTCTGCTTAAACCAAGGGATAGGACGTTTTTTAATTATTTGCGATTCCTCCCCCTCGGAAAGAACGGGTATCGGGGCGCCGCGAATGCGTACGACCTGATGCTCAAAATCCAAGTTGACGCCATGCTTTCGCAGGAATGGTGTCCCTATAATCATATCGTACCGGTCGATATTAACTATGTCGACGTATGTCGGAGCGTCGACCGGGCCAAATTTGAGGTTAACATTCGCACCAAAATTAATTTTGGAGCGACTGCCAACGCAACCTAGTTGTAGTACCACCGGATTCTCTAATTGTATTAGAGGGATTTTGCTGACTCGCGCGAAGTCCGGTGTGATCGACACTGTTGTACTTCCGGAGTCAAACAATGTGTATGCCTTCAGGCCGTTGACTTCGACGTACGCTGATAGGCATAGTCGAGAGTCACTGGAGTCCTGAGGCCTTTTGCCATATGGGAAAGGACGACGATTCGCTGCGCGAAATTCACACGGCGTAGCCTCTTCCTTTTTATTCATGGCTGCCAGTCGCACCACGTCGGTGCTACTGCCTTCCATAAATTCGATAGTGTCCAGAGTCCTTTCGGACTCTATTTCGTCTTCCACTTCGATCATACGATCGTAGTCGCTCACAACAGATACCGACGCATGACGCGTGATGTTTCTGTCTTGGTCGACTTCGCTGAAGTTTGAAGTCCTCTCGGGCTCTATTTCTTCCTCGAGGTCGACCAATCCTGGTATGGAGCTATGTGTTGACATCATTGTCGTTACGCCAGTATTTCCCGAGTCTGATGATCCTGAACTCAGGGACATCGTCTCGGCCTTTGTTTCCTGGATCTTGAGCGCTTGCTTCTCGCTCTCGCTCAAGTCCCAGTGCTCGTCTATTACGAGCGGTTCCCTCTCTTTTTCCTTGCCTTTACGGTTCGGATTTGGGTGTTCGGTCGGTGTTTCCACCGTTCCATTTTCCCAACTATCGTCGAAGATGAGCGGGTGACAAGCTATCTCGTAACGCGCTCTTTTTAGAATAGATTTTGTGTCTTCCAACTCGGCCTCCGTTTTCTCGAGGGTCTCAGTGAGTTGTAATACACGTTCAAGTGTCTTCTCCAGCGCATCAGCGGTGCTGTCGCGCTGCCATGATACCTCATCTAGATCGCGTTGGAGATCTAGGCGAGTGGCCAGTGTACTCTGTCTTCCACGCATACGCAGCCAGTGCTCATACCGATTTCTGGTACGTCGCGCCTGTAAGTATCGCTCCTCCTGGAATTGGTGGGCAATCTGTGCATGTCGGATATAATTGTCACAGAAATTGCACCCTTTAAAGTGTACAATTCCATGTTCTCTGTGAAACACCCAATCCGGTGAAGTCACATTTACTGGCCCAACCGCGAATCTTGTTGGCAAGAATTCTTCGATCATGGGTGGCGCGTAAGGACCATCGTCGAAATTTGTGCCTTCCAGTGGTTCCCAGTATGGGTTCCGCCTTAGGCGTTCTATTTCGCGTACCCCATCGGGGTCCGGTTCCAATGGTTCCTCATCATTCATGGCTCGAACGTATACGGTTTCGTTACCCTCGGCATCGCCGGTGGTTTCGTATCCGTCGTATTCTTCCATTGATTCTAATACGTATTCATACGCGTCTTCACTGTATTGGGATCCTTCCAGGCTGTTGCCTTCGGATCCCTCCGTTTCATTGCTCTTTTCTCTGTCCGATTTGTCTACATCCTTCTCGGATGACGACTCTTCTGACTTTTCTTGTTCAGATTCTTGTTCTGAACGATCATCGACCACTTGGCCTGCAAATATTTGCGGGCCTCGTTTGTCATATTGGGGGCATTTGGGATCCGAGGCGTAATGGCCTGTATTCCCACACTTAAAACAAGTAATAGTCTTTTTATCCTTTCGGTCGCGATCAGGCGTACGATTGGATGTTCCAGGAGTCCTACTCCTGTCCTTGTTATCGCCGAACGCCGGCCTTGCGGATGGCGTGCGCGCATACGGTTTTTGACTTTCTCTGTACCTGCCTTCTTGAGGACGCCGTAGTAGGCGTACTCGTTGGGGCATTGGTGGACGGCTCGAGAACTTATTCTCGCGACGTCCATCCACTCCTTCTCGGGTTGTCGACGCTGTCACGTTCGACTTGCCGACTTTCGCCGCATGATTTTTCATATATAGTTCTGCTCCCTCGAGCTTTACTACTGTGCTAATGATCTTCCTGAATGATGAAAACTCGGCCGATATGTTGTGATAAAACATCATATCTTTCACGAGGTCTGCAGGCAGTCCCTCGATTAGCCTCTGCTTTATTGTGTACTTACTCGGTAGCTCCACCATACGAAATGCGTATTTCATCAGATCGTTATAGAATGGCACTATTCCGAGTTTCCTATTGTATTTAACAGAGTCGAACATGTCCGACGCCTGTTGCGAAGATACTGAAAGTATGAACCTAGTGTACATTGCGCATACTAGGTCCGAGAATTTCCAGTGCCGTCTGACACGGTTGGGCATTTCTACCTCCGTGTTGTACCAATCACTAGCTTGACCCTTCAGCGTCATCCCCATGACGGTGATTTGGTCCATATTGCGGGCTTTTCCACAGACACGACTTATCCGGAGACTTCGGAGTAGGCTGAGTAGCCAGCTTTCGAATTTCTCGGCGTTGTCATCCCCATGGTATTCCATGGGGCTGCCTATCTTCAGTCCTTTAATTTCTGGTAACGTGGACATGTCTTTTCCGACATGTTCACGGATCACCTTTCGGATATTCCGCAGCGCCTCATTCTCGTGCGAGTGTCCTCGCCTTCGAGATTGGTTCGCTGCTAAATTTCCTCTATCGTAGTTGCCCGGTGTGCGCGTTCGTGCACGTCGCTCATATTCATCGTCGAGGTCAGGGACTTGTGTATAGTCCTCGCTCTCGTCATCTGAATCGCTGCCTCGGTCGCGATCACGTCTATTACGACGCCGTCTGCGGCCTTCATAATCTTCGTTTTCATCATTTTCGTGATCATCCTCAGACGAGGAATCATCACTACTTGAGTCTCCTCCTTCTCCGTTAGGCGAAGGTGGGGTAGGAGGAGGATTTCTTTGTCCTCCATTTCTTCCGTGCGGCTTCTCACGATCGCGACGTTGACGTTCATCACGTCTTCCGTGGCGGTCGTGTTCGGATTCTGGTATGTCCGGTATGGACGAATATCCATAGTCCTTGATGTCTCCTTTTCTCATTGATCTCAGTGCTCTCCGACTTCTCGGAGAGTACGTCATCTTATTTTCTCTCTCATCCGGTTCTAGACCATCCCTCTCCCAAGGGTATGAGCCAGGCCGTCTCAGAGCTGGACGGTTTTGAAACCGTTTCCTCGCTCGCTCTCGCGCGCGATATTCATCGCTGGTTTCTTCGGGCATACGGCGTTCGAACAATCGTTCATGCGCCTGCCTCAATACCTCGTCATCATCGAGCTCCTCCCGCTTAATGCGGGTGGCACTTGATTTTTCCGATGAGCTTTCGCTCGAGTGGTCGCTCGGTGGGCCACCATTATTCCTGGTGTGTCCACCGGGCACTGTTTCTCTTAAACTCAGACGCGCCGCCTCGATACGACGCTGCGCGTATTTGGCTTGCTCCATCGCTCGTCGACTCTCATCGATGATGCGGTCGAGTTCGCCTTGTTCCTCTATCCAAAGCTCGTTAAGAGCATTGGCAGTATACTCGTTCATTCTTACACCTTCACGGTATAAGCTTGATTGAGTTTGTGATCCCCCGCGCAGGGAGAACGCGTTCTCATTCGAGGCCGCGTGCTCCGATGTGCGGGGGTGGTACTGTACTGGGCTGTCTCTCAACGACGTGAGAGCGCTGCCTAGGTTTGGGTCAGTCAGCACCGAGCCAAACGCGGCAACGCGTGCCCTGTTTGCCCTTGTGGGTGTCGTGCCGCCGGTCATTTCCCGCGGCGTCGACGACGTTTCGCTTCTGCCGACATTCCTCTCACGAGTCGTGTCGGCATTATTACCTTCTCCTAGATCTGTGCGATTGGCGCGCTCGATTTGAGCGTCAGGGTCGTCTTCGACGTCCCTGGCGTTCGCTTCTTCGCTTCCATTTCTCGGGACATTGATGGAAATTGACGCATTAGCGTCAGCTTCTTCTAAAGTCTCGTTTTCGGCTTGTCTGCCTCGGCGAGTTTTTGCAACTGTCCGAGTTTTAGACATTGTATAGTAGTTTTTTATTTCACACTTCGAGCACTCGAGAGAGTACTGGAGGTGTAAAAAAGTGTAAGGTTTAGCTCTTAGGTTATCACGCCGTGAAATACACCAGACCCAGATGATGGATTCTCGTGTAGTTAGACAGTGTGAAAAGTTAAGATGAGGCGCCCATCTGCCCAGTTCGGGGCAGAAGGGCGCCAACTACTATACAGTATTATGAATCAAGTCCCACGAGTCACATGATAAGGGCCCGGCCCGACCGGCACCCTTACACTCTAGATACGAACCCTACCCTCGTCAGGATCGGCACGATGCACGCTCGTCACGTCAATCCTCCCCGCCTCCCTTTTCATCGAGCAAGCCGCGATCGACCGGCCCGACTTGCGTCTCGTGTGGAAAATTCGGTCATGTTGCACGTCACTGCAGAGAGAAGTCCACCATCCATGGCGGTCCCATTATTGCAAAGTTCGGCAGCAAGAAAGGAGCTCTCTCGGGAGTCGGCAAGGACTTCTCCGGCAAGGAGTTCTGCTCCTTTTTCAACGTCGCCGGCCCCGACCGCTGCCTCCCCGGCGCTCACAGCAACACTGTCAAGCACATGTGTTCCCTCTGTGGTAGCGACAAGCACCATGCCTCCTCCGGCTCTTGCGCCCCCCTCCGCTCTACGTGATCCCAGCCCAGTCTCTGAGCAGCTTCCTTTCTTGTACACTGTTAGTCGCCGTCTTTCCCTCCCATTCGATCCTTCTAGTATCCCAGTCAAGTCTTCGCGCTTCTCTTACATCAGACCCGGCTCGCTCCTGCATCGCATCGTCACTCCATACAATCCCGCAGCCTTCGATTTCTTCTTGAAGCATTTCAACCTCTCCAACCGATACCCATTTCTCGTCAACAGTCTTGAACAAGGCTTCAACCTGGGCATTTCCAACACAACCCTCGATCACTCCATCATACCACCTTCCATCCCTTCCGACGATGATCCCCATATAGAAGAATACCTCGCAGAGGAGGTTTCGGACGGTCGTATGAGCGGCCCCTTCACCAAGGAGGAGATGGAAGAGATGTGCGGGGGACACTTCGCAGCCTGCCCGGTGCATGTCGTCACGAAGACCGACGAGAACGGAAAGCTCAAGCGCCGGATTGTTCGTAACATCTCCTACGAAGATGAAACGGGTTTCTCGGTCAACGGTCTCATAGACTCTGACGAGTTCCCAACTACCTGGGGATCAGCTGCGCAATGTGCAGACATTGTGAGTTTCCATCCCATCATCGTGTTGCCTTTGCACGCGCGTTCTGCCGCCATCATGGCGAAGGCGTTTGCCATCACGGCGCGCATTTTGCACGTCTGCCATCACGGCGCGTGTCGTCTTTCTGCCGCCATAAGGGCGAGGGCGTTTTGCCATAAGGGCGCGCGTTACTTCATGCCGCCATCATGGCGTGCATTATCCTTGTCGTTACTAGCGCATAGTCGCTTCGCCATCAGGGCGCTCTTTTTCGGCCTCTTGTGCCTGCCGTGTCTCCACATAGACTCACAGAACATTCGTGTCAGGTCTCGTCACTTCCTGAAGGCTCCCAAGCAGCCACTCTCGACATAGAGAAAGCATATTGTACTACACCCGTTCACCCTCCTGACAAGAAGTTTCTTGTGGTTAGTCACAATAACCTCTTCTGGCTTGATCATGTTGTCCCCTTCGGTCTCGCTTCTGCTTCGGGCCTTCAGGGCGAGATCGCCGATGCGACCATGGACATATGGCGCGAAATCGGCATCAAACCCTCTATCAAGTGGGTTGACGACGTCACTCTCTTCCGCTCTCCCACGGGCTTCTACATTGACAGAGGTGGCACGCGCCACCTCACCTTTGACTACGATCTGGAAGATGCGAAGGCCCTCATAGCGCCTCTGCAGGTCCCATGGCACCCTACAAAGGGCCAGCCCTTTGGGGATAGCTTCAATTATCTCGGCTTCTTTTGGATCATATCGAAGCGTACTGTACGTTTGGCTGATGATAAACACGCCCGTCTCGTACAGAAACTACTTGACTTTCGTGGTTCATACAAGGGTCGCCCTGTCCCCCTAAAGGAAGTTCAACGTATCAACGGATCCCTGAATCACGTCACATTCGTTTACCAGCACGGCCGCGCTCACCTCACGTCCCTCAGTTCATTCCTCGCCGACTTCAACAAGATCCCTCGAGGTCGCCCTCTCACACGTTATGCGCCCAACTCTCTGTGGACGGACATCGAGTGGTGGATCAATGAACTCACTCTCTCTCCTCGCACACGTGACCTCAAACCTCGTGGTCCTCTTCGTGATCTCGGGATCTGGGTAGATGCTTCGACCGACTTTGGCGTCGGCATCGTCTTTGACTCCCGCGAAGCCGCAGCGTGGCGCTGGCTCCCTGGCTGGAGTGAAGGTTCTGGCTGTGATATCGGATGGGGTGAAGCTATTGCCATCGAGATGGCGATCAGCCTTGTCGAGAAGAAAGGCATCCAGGACGCGGTCATTCTCATCAGGAGTGACAACCAGGGCGTCATCGGCGCGTTTCAGCGTGGACGCAGTCGTAATTGGATGGTCAACCAATGCATCCGCCGGTCGAATCTCATCGGGATGGCCATCAACGTCACTTTCCAATTTGAATATGTTACCTCCGAGGACAATCTGTCCGATCCCGTCTCGCGTGGAGTCAGGGTCCCAGGTTTCCTCCCGCTTGCGGACCCCCCTCGTCTTCCCGACGATCTCACCCGATTCCTTGTCCCCCATGAGTAGCAACCGTCTGGAGCAAGCGGCCGCAAGTGCGGCCGCGCTCGACGAGGTGGCGTTACCCCCGGAAAGTCGCGCCGGCGGCTTTCTAGTAACGCCTCTACGCACCTTGGATGAGCGAATCATACGGTCACGGAACCCGCGATCTGGTGACGAATACACTCCCTCCTATCTCCGACCTCAGGTCCCCGCCAGGGACCGCATCCTCTTCTGGACAACCCCTTTTGCTATCGCCGATGCTCTTCAATCGCGCGCTCTTCTCTCTGATGCGGTATATGAACACAGTCGCGCTGTCCTGGTGATGGCCACAGAACCTAATACCCGCACCACATATGGGGCTGGCCTCCTTCGATTCACTCAATTCTGCGACGCATATCAGATATCTGAAGCTGATAGGATGCCGGCATCCGACACTCTCCTCGCGGCTTTCATCTCCGCCGCAGCTGGGAAAGTATCTTCAGGTCGCAATTGGGTCAGCGGCCTCGAGTTATGACACAAGATCAATGGTGCCCCATGGCACGGTGGGGGAAAGCTGCAGCTGGCTCTGAAAGGGGTCACTAAGCTTGCTCCCGCTACATCCAAGAAGCCACAGCGTCCGCCAGTCACTCTCGAGCACATGAATGCCTTACTTGCGGGTCTCGACCCTTTCAACACAGCAGACACCGCCATCTGGGCTGCTGCAGCATTTGCCTTCTGGTGCTGCTGTCGACTTGGTGAAGTCCTCCCCCCGACCGAAGCAGAATTCTCGCCGCTCAAGCATGTCACGCGTGGTTCCCCGCTGACATTTGGACGGTCCAGAAACGGCGTTGAATACGGTTCGTTACACATTCCGTTCACCAAGACCACCGGTTCGAAGGGCGCAGATGTCTCCATCACAGAGACGTCAGACCCGACGTCGGCGCTCTACGCCATTCGTTATCACTTACATGTCAACGCAGGCATTCCCGATGAAGCTCCGTTCTTCTCCTTCCTCGATGGTGACGGATGGACCGTACTTACAAAATCGCGATTCCTCACGCGCTGTAACGACATATGGAAGGCGGCTGGCATGCAGATGTTACAGTGTGGGCACAGTTTCAGGATTGGAGGTACAACAGAGCTTCTGCTCAGAGGCACAGCACCTGATGTCGTGGCACAACAGGGCCGTTGGAAGTCTTCTGCATTTCTTCTTTATTGGCGCAAAGTTCAGAGTATCCTTCCCTTTTTCATCTCTCAATCCTTTGGGGCTCACGAGGTGTCTCGTTTGGACAATGTCATGAACACTTTTCAGTCTCAATGTCATAATTCATAACTCGTAACTGTTATAATTGCACTCTTGTTACTGCTAAGATGCAGCCTACTATTCTTTCACTATGAGCTCGCTCTGGTGTGGTTTTTGGCTCAATGCCCGATTCCTGGGCCTCGAGGTTTGTGAGCTTCGCTCTATGGTGGTTTCTCGGGCCCAGAACCTGGCACGGGTTCCTGGGAGCTTCCAGTTTCCACCCCGTGTAAGCAGCTCGCAGTTTGGCAGCTCTCGACGCGCGCGCGATGCACCTTCGTTCTCGAGAACGCGCACGCGTCAGGTCACGTGACCCCCCCGCGCGCGTAGCGCGCAGCCGCCAAACTCCAAAATCCACACACTGTTCCTAGCATTAAGCCTTGCACGTTCAAGGAGAAATATCTCCTTACCAAGGACTCTCTCATATCGGATTCTCAATATCCTTCATAAGATATCATTCCAATTAGCTAGCCTTAGGCTGTGGACTAACTAGTATTTGCAATGTGGACAATCTGACGAGGTTCAGTATTGACTGGCCGACTAGCTCAGTTGGTTAGAGCGTCGAGCTAATAACTCGAAGGTCTTGGGTTCGACCCCCACGTTGGCCATGACAAGAGAAAGTGCTATGGTTTTTGCCCTGCCACCCTTTGAGTTCTTTTCGTCAATTTCACATTGGAACCAGTAGAGCCGCAAGAGAAGCCGTTTCGAAGGTTGAGGATACTTGTCAGCGTTGACCGTGCAAGGATACGGACGACCAGTCGAACTTGAGTCGAGACTGCCTTCCGAGTCCGGAACGAGCAACTTTAGGCGCCAGAACTTCTCACAACAAACCATGTCTTCAAATTCAGATCCGGTTGCGACGACGAGCGCACGCCCGCGGTCCGCTCAACAGACCTGGGGAAGAGGTACGCTTAGGACGCTATGGGTCTTTCCATGGGGCACTTGCTGACTGTTAGGCAGTCTTGATATGCGGGGGTACAGACTGGTTCGTGCTTGCGAGGTTCAAACTCTCCCATCGACCTGACGCCCGCGTTTCAGGCCAAAATTGGGACGCAAAGAGCGCGGAGGGGCAGCTAACAAGGCAGAGGGTGCCATTCCAGAGTATGTCACGGTCCCCTGTCCTCGAACGCGCGCGTACACTACGTTCTCCCACCCCTAGTCACCCAGACCTACTCGAACCACATATCCTCCGCTCTCTCAGCAACATCAAGGTCGTGTCGATCCACGCGTCCTGCGCTGGCTGCCATTGCATCGTGCTCGACGCTGACGGGACGGCTTGGCTCTTCGGTCGCAACCAGTCGACCGCGCTGGGCGTCCCCGGCGTCGAGTACATCTCGGAGAACGCGCCGCGCAAAGTGCGCCCGCTCGACCTCGGCGGTGCGCAGGGGACCACGTGGGTGAGCGCGGCGTGCGGGCGCGGGCACTCGGTGCTGGTCGGCAGCGACGGGCGCGTCTGGACCGCGGGGGCGAACAACCTCGGGCAGGTGCGCACGCTTCGGCCGTTTTCGCGGGTCTGGCTGATGTGCGTCAGTGCGGGCACAACGTATGCGCGGAGGTCACGACGTTCAAGCTGGTCGCCGGCCCGCACGACCCCGCCACGGGCGCGCAGGAGCGTGTTGTCGCCGCCGCCGCGGGCATCACGTTCACGCTGTTCCTCACCGACAGCGGAAAAGGCAGGTCGCACAGTTCCATGACGCCGCCACGCATGTGCAGCTCCTAACGGCCTTGAAGTCTACGCGTGCGGGAGCGGGGAGAAGGGGCAGTTAGGCAACGGACGCACCGGCGAACATATCGCGACCGGCAACAGGACCGCATTCGACATTGAACCCGAACCCAGTTGAGTCTTGCGCCAACATATTCGGGCTCCCGACGCTTACGACACTTTCCGATCAGTCCCCGTGAAGGGTCTCGAAGACAAGAAGATTGTTCAAATCGCCTGTGGACAGCAGCACAGCATCGCCTTGGACGAAGAAGGGTACGTTGAACGTCACGTGCACCGTGACCTTCCGTCGATCATGGTTGGACAGGGTTGTCTTCGTCTGGGGATACAACGGCTATTGTCGTTTGGGTCTCGGAAACCAGAAAGATGTCCTGGCGCCGCTGGCCGTGCCCCAGGCAAGTTGTCGCCACCTCTCGACTGTATCGGATACCCCACTCACGACCCCTCCAGTTTGCCGGCCCCCAAAAGGCCACGATGGGTGCCAAAGTCGTCGCTGGACCGTCCAGCTCAGCAGTGATAGATAGACAGGGAATGTACTGGATGGCAGGCAAGGTGAGTCTTTCCCTTCCTTCTCACGCAACCCCGCCATGACGATCATGGGCGCTAGTGGAAGAATACGGGTGATGGTGAGCTCAGGCCTCACTCAAGATGTATATGGTCATTACTGATCGACATCCCGCTAAGGTTCCGGCGGCCAGCCATACTCGTCTTTCCGCATCATGCAGGACATCATGTACGTTTGTTAACTGAGGCCGGAGCTCACTCGTTAACGGACTGCAAACAGGGCCTGCAAGATGAAGACCGCCGCGAGCGGCGGTGTGACGCACTTCGGGCTCTCGCCAGATGAAGACGCTCCTGGTGGTATAATGACTATAGCTTGGGGGCAAAACGCCGCCAATGGCGAACTCGGCCTCGGGCCCAATGAAGCGAAGAGCGCCACGAAGCCGATGCGAAATCAG
Source organism: Artomyces pyxidatus (assembly GCA_022160305.1). NCBI lineage: Eukaryota > Fungi > Basidiomycota > Agaricomycetes > Russulales > Auriscalpiaceae > Artomyces > Artomyces pyxidatus. The sequence goes on along the minus strand of MU277244.1, from coordinate 53,719 downwards.
CCGCTCAGCGGGATAGATGTCTTTGAGTACGCAGCTCTTTCCTGCTACGTCGTCATCGACCTCACCAATCCTCTCTTCATACAGTATCGCTGCGGGTCAGAACACGACGTACTTCCTCGTCACGCCGAACGAGAAGTACTCCGACCTCCCGCGCCACCCCGCAGACCTCGAGGCGCCCGACCTCTGCCTCGTCTGCAAGCAGGACCACGGCGACAACGACTCGCCGCTCGCGTGCGACAAGGTGCGTGTGCCGTGCTCAGGCGTCTTCCGCGTCCGCTGATAGAGATGCGCGCAGTGCGACAAGCCGTACCACCTGGGGTGCCTCAAGCCAGCGTTGGCCGCGGTCCCGGACGGCGAGTGGTTCTGCCCGGACTGCGAGCGCCGGCCGGGCGCGCCGATTGGGCCGATCGAGGTCGTGATGTCGCCGGTGCGGCCGGCGAAGAAAGCCGCGGCGCCGAAGAAGCCGAAGCCCGAGATCATCTACGACGAGGACGACGAGGAGGACGACTTCACGTCGGAGGAGGACGTCGGGCGGAAACGCAAAGCACCGGGAAAGAAGGCCGCAGGTACGTCTGTACATGCTGCTCCAAGCGCTTTGTGCACACTGACTTTGCTGCCGCAGTCTCCAAGCGCAAGAAGTGAACGGCGGCTCCTCAGCCCCCACCGCGTCGCAGTCAACATCGCCAATACCGTCTTGTTCGTCGTCTCGTATCCGGATGCATCTCGCCGCCCAATCTAGGAGCTGTTCAGCGTTTTCTATATTCTCTTGAATTAGTTTACTGTTGGATAAATGTTTTATAATGTACTATGGGTATAGCGCGTACCGACCCCCCGCCCGGCGCGTACACATGCAAGTCCTGCGTCCGTGCGCACAGTAAGTAGTAATAGATATGTCGTGCCGCCGAATCCACCCATCACTCCGGGAAAAAGTAGATCACGCCGTACACGATCCCGACGCTGAGCAGGCACATGAGGAACGCGGCTCCGCCAACGAAGAGCATGAACTCCCAGGGCGCGCCCGTCGGCTGCTGCGGCGCCTGCGCGACGTCGCGCCCCGCGAGCACGTCCCGGATGTGCGCCTGTCGCTTCTCCGCGTCGCGCTCGGCGTCGATGTCCATCTCGCGCTTCACGATGCGCGAGCGCGCGTCCATTGGGTCCAGCGTCTGCGTCATGCCGCCGCCTGCGGACGCGTTGAGCTGGACAAATGACGGGTAGTTGTGCTCCGCCCATTGGTCGATCTACGGAGGGGTTAGTTGGCGTCTTGTGCATGCGAGGGGTGCACGTACGCGGGAGCACGCGACCGATAGCCGGAGGAAATTGGGGTCGGCGGGGCTCGCTTTGCGGTGGATCGAGCGCGCGTAGTCGCGGAACATGTACGCGACGTCACGCGGGTTCGTCGAGCGCATGATGAGCTGCAACACCGTCAGCGGGGGACTCCCACAGTACACAAACGTAGACACAAACGCGTGCGGCTTCCGCCTTGCGGATTTTGACGTTCCGGTGGAACATGGCAGGGTTCATAAAGCAGACGTCCAGAGTTGCGAGCGACATGGTAACGGGGATTGCAACGAAGTTAAACACACTTTGGTTCTTGATCAGCTTGAGGTAGTCGAGCGCGTCCGTCGCATGCCGCAACGCGTCGACGATCATCCCGCTCTGAGTCCACGCCGCGCGCTCCTCCTCTCCAGGCGCGTATAACTGTGTGACGTCCTTCGCGGGTACGCCACGCCCGTACTCGGCGCGCCCCCAGATCTCGCGCGGCCAGAAGAACCGCCGCTCCTCCGCGTCCTCGCGGAAGTCGCGGATGATGTTCGTCTTTTGCAGGAGCAGGCCGACCGAGTTGGAAATCTCGAGCTGGAGCGCGATGCTCGGCGCCTCCTTGCCTGTCGCGCTGAACAGGCGCGAAAGGCCCTCGCCGACGAGCCCGGCAACGTAGTGGCAGTACAGGTCGTAGTCGGCGATGGTCTCGACGGAGATGGACCCGCTCGTGGCTGCGCGGTGCGCGTAGTCGGCCATGCCCAGCTCCATCTTGTGGCACACGTCGACGATGACATCACGACATCTATGGGTGCAATGTAGTCAGAAACCCGATTCGTGATACACGGCGACGACGAAAATAGCTCAAAATGCGGGATATGAACAGGACTCACTGTGGATCTAACCGTAAGACTTCTTCCACAACGGTATGGTACTCGACGAGGACAGCTCTGTCCTTCTCATCAGGGCCGCTGCCCGTGAAATTCCAGCCGGGTGTGACAGTCTTTTCGTGGAACGAACGTAAAATGGGCTGCTTGACCTTGTCGGGGATAGTCATGTCGTCCTCAACGGTGTCGAGACCGCGCAGAACGACGTAGAATAAACATATCTAGGGTTCGGGATCAGAACGAGAGCATACGAGTCGCGAAGGCTGTGAACTCACGACGCGTGCCAAATCACCGTCTAGCTCTTTAATGACCGCCGCGAAGCTTCTACTCGTCATGTCGAGCAGCTCCCAGCATCTCCGCATAGATGCACGGTCCCATCCCGACGACGGATGCTCCTGTTTTGCCGTGATATCGCGTTTCTGTTCATGGTACAGCCAATATTGTATGAGGGTCTTGAACTCCACGGGGTGAGTGATGAGGAGCTTGAGCATGGAGAGCGCGCCCATCTTTGCGACAACGTTAAAATGGTAAGGATGGAAGAATGGAGGTGTCGTGAGGTGTCGTGGTCGTAGATGGTGGTCGTGGTGGTCAGAGAGAAAGGGACGTCGGGACGACTTTTGGTTGCTTCAAAGTCGTACCATTTCGCTGCCCCTGCGTCGCGAGTGATTTGACTATTTTGCCGCCGGCTATTGGGCCTCGGCAACCTCCGGCAATCTCCATCGGCTAAAAATAATGGTCATGAAGATCTTCAAGCCACTGCGCGAAGCTGTGTAGCCGGCGCTGTAGCCCTCATGGACGACAACGCACCACCCGTTCGCATCTTGACAGTGTCAACAAAAAAGCTGTCGACAAAGGCAGCACATGCCACCCTCGCACAATTCCTTGAGGACTTCCAGGAGCGCAGTTCCACAATCAAGGGCGGAGACAACACCGTGACTGTTCAGCTTCAGAAACTGAGCATGGCCCTGCAGGAAGAGCGTAGGAGACGCAGAGACGTAGAAGGGCGATCGTGGTGAGTGGTGGAAACTCTTACCATCGAGACGAATGTTGCATCTGTCCGCACAGACACTCCGGGTGATCACCCATCGTCCTTGGAGCACGGAGACGACGGTCCCTTGCGCTTCCTTATTACACGGCATGTATGATGGAATCGACGCCACTTCTATGGACGAAAATGCGGTCAACAGATAGACAGATGCATCGAGGCTGTTGCTCGAATTTTGTTCCTCGTTGCAAACATCCAGTATCCCGATCCTCCTACTTGTGAACGGCCAAGCGGTTCCCGATCGTGGTAGCTATGAATACAAAGTACACATGTCTGACTGGACTAATTGGCAGTCGACATATACCCTCAACGTAACCTGCGTACTGACGATTTCACATGATCAGAGGAAACACAACAGATTTTCTTGCCACCCTCATCCATTCATCTTACGAGATAGACTTCCCTTTCTCGTGATTCACTGAACGTACCATCTTTGTCTTGTAATCGTTCACAATTACTTGTTTGTCCAGGTCATCTCGGCAGTGGTAGTTCTCAAATGGATGGCGCAGAAGAGCTCGCCTGGAGGTCGAGATCGTCTGAGCTTGGGGTGTGCCGGGTTGCTGGCAATCCGGACGATATGGACGCAACTCGATATGTCTACTAAGGAAGCTGACAATATTTCCATAGATGTAGCAGAGAAGACGCACCCCTCCACCCCTCGACCTCGCTCCGCTATGTCCTGTGAGGAGTGCCATTGTCAGGTAAGTCAACTAAACTTAGGAACGTGTGGGTGTAGAACACTACCGCGCCGTCTACTCGACATCCCAAGTTCAACGTCTCAGACCCTGGCAATGGCATCGAAGTCCAAGCACGTCCAACGCAAATCGGACGTATCTTAGAAGGTGATACCAAGGGAACACGAACGATAGGTTCATGTCTTCATCGATCCCTGTCAATATGCGCGCAATTCAAAAGCTGAAAGATCACAGTAAACAGTGCTGCGACAGTAGTAGTAGTACGACTCGCCTTTCGTTCGCATCGAATCACGTGCACACAACATCGTTCAGCTTTGTGAAGCAATCGGTATAGCTCATAGACACATTTTGGAATAAGGATTAGAATATGGACGGAAGCGATCTGCGAGCGATTTACAAGCGAGTTAGTGGAATTCAGCGCTGGATAATAATTGGAGAGCCAACTTTGGCTCCGCGGTGGCGGACACAGGCGGACACGTACTACGTGTCCGCCTCTTCCGCAGTTGCGACTTGCCAGTTTCCACCACCACCATCTTTTCCTTCGACTCCTCAATCACCTTGGATTTATCCATTTCTTATCGGCATCTAACTAAAGTATTATCGCAGGCCGACGGGTTTCCTAGTACACCATGAAGGCCTCTGGCCTGCTTCTGTGCGCCTGGTCGTTCCTCCTCCTACTTGTCGTGCAAGCGCAACAGCCAGAAGTACAAGTCAATTACTTCCACAATCTCCCCGCGCGGTTGTACTTCTTCGACGATGCTACAGTGCGTACGAAGACGCGTGCTCGAGTGGACCGTGGCTCACATCTTCACAGTACGTGGCCTACCACGATGTAGTCGAAGGCAACATCTACATTTCGAGCGACGAGGGGAAGACTTGGGACAGGGCGACCGACATCCCCAGTGGAGAGGCTAGCATGTTCATACCGCACCCGTTCAACAATCGCATGGTGCGTGATCACCGCGTTCATCCCCAACCCGGCTAACCTCTGCACTCAGGCATTCGTTCTCACTAAAAAGAAGACGCATTATCGCACAGATGATCGCGGAAAGACGTGGCGGACATTCGATGTACCCGTCGCCCCATCCTACGTTGCCAACCCGCTGTCCTTCCACTCTGACCCGGCCAAGTACGGTTACATCCTCTACCAGGGCACGGTATGCGATAGGGAGGGCTGGGGATCTTCGTGCCACGACGAGGTGAGTCGCTTCGCCTATCTTAAGAGTCCCGACTAAACGCCGTCGCAGACTTACTACACGAAGGAGGCCTTCGCAGACACGCCGCAGGTCCTGTTATCTGAGACATCGCGCTGCCAGTTCGCGCACAGCTCCAAAGACTTCAAGCACGACGCGCATCCCGACCTCATTTACTGCGTCGGGTTCGACACGACGTCGACGTCGGGCCACCACGCGCTCTCGTCCAGTCGGCTCTTCTCCAGCACCGATTTCTTCAGGAGCGAGAACAAGGTCGAGGACCTTGGGATCGGCAAGAACGCGCGCGGCGTCATCGCGTTCGCCATCGTGTCCAAGTTCGCGGTGGTCGCGCTGAAGGACCTGACACCCGGCGCGGGCAGCGACATGCTGCTGTACGTGACCGTGGACACCAAGACGTGGGCCAAGGCACAGTTCCCGCACGCGTCGAGCGCGCGCCTTCGGGAGAACGGGTACACGATCGTCGAGTCGACCACGCACTCGCTTGCGGTCGACGTCATGCTGCAGGACCAGAGCACTGTCGGGACGCTGTTCGTGAGCAACTCGAACGGCACGTTCTTCGTTGAGAGTCTCAAGGACACCAACCGCAATGAGATGGGTTATGTCGATTACGAGACGCTGTACGGCATCGAGGGTGTCGGGCTCGCGAACATCGTCGCCAATGCGCAGGAGGTGGAGGGACGGGGCGCGCCGAAGCAGCTGAGGACGATGATCACCTTTGACGATGGTAAGCCTGCCTTGTGTTTGCTCCTGCGTTGCTTATGATGTCGCAGGAAGCTCGTGGGCACCCGTCCGTGCACCGTCTGTCGACAGCGAGGGCCGTCGTATCTCGTGCAACCCAGCCGACACAGACGAGTGCGCCCTACATTTGCACTCCGTCACTCTGCCGCACAACTTTGGCCGCATCTTCTCGTCTCCTGCCCCGGGCTTCGTCATGGGCGTTGGGTCTATCGGGCCGTCTTTGAAACCATACGAAGAGTGCGATACATTCCTGAGTACGGATGCGGGCGTGACTTGGAAGATGATTCGCATGGACGCGCACAAGTACGAGTTTGGGGACCAGGGCAGCATCATGGTCGTCGTCAACGACGAAGAGGGTGCGGACTCTGTCCGGTACTCAAGCGACCTTGGAAAAACATGGTGCGCGGTGCTGGCTTCGTACTCGGTTGCGCAGCTAATTCTCGAGTACAGGAAAACGCTTTCCCTTGGCGTGAAGATGCGAGCGCGCGCTCTGACTACCGTGCAGGACTCTACCTCACAGAAGTTCCTGTTGCTTGGACAGCTCAGTCGGCAGGATGCAACGGAGAAGGGGCGCATCGTCACTATCTTCTTGGACTTTGCACCCATGCGCACGCGCAAGTGCGGCGAGAATGACTTTGAGCGCTGGTACGCGCGCACTGCGAAGAACAAAGAATGTCTCATGGGCCACAAGGTGATTTGCGTTCTAAAAATTATCCCGCGGCCGCCGATGCTGACATGTCACGTTCGCGTAGCAATGGTACAAACGCCGCAAGCCCGACGCTGACTGCTATGTCGGTGACAAATTCCAGGATCCCGTCGAGCACGAAGAGAGTTGTCCGTGCGAGGACGAGGATTTCGAATGGTGAATTGTCTATGCTCATGGCTGCGCGCGAAATATTGACGGCGGAATAGCGACTACAACTTCGTGCGCCATGGGGACTCTTGTGTCCCCGTGGGCCCCGAGCCTATTCCTGCGGGCGTCTGCACTGGGGATCCAAATCAGATGTATCAAGGGTCTTCGGGATACCGCATCATTCCTGGAAACACTTGCAACAGAGACAGGGGCCTGAAGAAGGACGAACCGGTTGCGAAGAAGTGCTCACAAGGTCAGTTCATAAAGTGCGGTATGATGACTCTGCTGTCAGAAGTTCATTCATATTGTCCCCCAGCCAAACCGGCCGAAGGAGACGTAATTCATCAGACAGTAAGTCCGCCATCAGATACTTCTAAAATTTAACTCACGGTTGTCCAGTTCGAATTCCCGGCCCAGATAGTGCAGCAAAGTTACTTCAAAGAATCAACAGTACGTGTCAGTATTCCTCGCAAGTTATCTTACTCATCTTCCGCAGACCATTTTGGTTCGCCTTTCGGACAACTCGATCTGGCAATCAAGTAACGAAGGTTACACGTGGAGTCACTTGTTCCCTGATGAAACGTTCCTCGCATTCTACCACCACAAGTTTACCAACGACCGTGCTTATCTACTCACTGCGGCCCGAAAATTTTACTACACGACGGATACAGGTCGTTCTTGGAACGCCCTACCAGTTCCGACCGTCCCAAATACCTTTGGAGCTCAAGTATTGCACTTCCACCCGGAAAACTCGGACTACCTGATCTGGACTGGCAACGAAGGCTGCACTGGATTCGCGGAGAACTGCCACGCGGAGGCGCATTTCTCGAGGGACAACGGAAGGCGGTGGAACCTCGTCGAGAAGTACGTGCGAAACTGTGCTTGGGCGCGCGACTCTGGCCTTCTGGTCGACCCTTCGCAAATCATATGCGAGAGTTACAAGGACAAGGCGGGCTCGCAGCGATTCTTCAACACCGGAAATAATCCTTTGCAGCTGTGGGGAGGTGCTGATTTCTACAACAAGAAGACGAAGCTTTTCGATGCGGTTGTTGGATTCACGAAGTTCTCGGAGTATCTAATCGTCGCAGAGGTGGGTGTCGTGATGTCTCCGATGTGACGATAGTTGGTTGACGAGATGTTTGCAGTATCTGCCCGAGCAACGATCACTTGATCTCCAGGTCTCTTTGGATGGCAGGACCTTCGCTACTGGCCAGTTCCCTCCGACCATGAGACCTGCTCAACACGTACGGATTTTGTCAACTCACTGGTCTCGGATCTAATGCTTGGCATAGGCATACACCGTTCTCGAGTCGTCAACAGACTCTGTGTTCCTTCACATGACAACGTCCGAGCCCCCTGCTCCATATTGGGGCAACATCCTGAAGTCAAATTGGAACGGGACGTACTATGGCCTCTCCATCGAGAATGTCAATCGCGACGAGCGGGGTTTCGTTGACTTCGAGAAGATGATTGGCCTTGACGGCATTGCTCTGATCAACGTCGTGTCCAATCCACAGGATGCATCTGTGTCACGCGAGAAGAAGCTGCAAACTAGGATCACTCATAATGACGGTCAGTTTCTGACCCCGATTTTGCGCTCGCCTGCTGAATTATGGGATCAGGTGGCACATGGAAGGCGTTGATTCCGCCGAAATACGATGCTCTCGGAAGACAGTACGATTGCCGAACCGCGGTATGCTGGTTCATCTTACTCCTTTTGCTCCGGTCTCATACTCCTTGCAGCAATGCGCTCTACATGTTCATGGATACACGGAGAGATACGACGCACGGGCGACTTTCAGCAGCCCTTCGGTAGTCGGCCTGATCATGGCCGTCGGGAACGTGGGAGACAACCTACTGCCGTACACCGAAAGCGACACCTTCCTCAGCCGCGACGCTGGCTTTACGTGGACCGAGGTGCATAAGGACGCGCACCTCTGGGAGTTCGGAGACTCTGGCTCTATCCTTGTCATGGCGAACGACGAAGAACCGACGGACCATGTGTTGTTCAGCACAGACGAGGGTCTCAACTGGAGGGAGTACAAGTTCACCGAGGAGAAGATGCGCGTGCGCATCATCGTCACTGTCCCGTCTGATACTAGCCGTCGCTTCATCCTGATGGGCAACTATCCACGCTCTTCTGCTTCTGTTGCGGTACACCTTGATTTCAGCGCTCTCACGAGTGTCATGTGTTAGTCTCGGTTTTACTCGTTTTCTGTCCTTCAAATATCTGATGGGTTAATTTGTACAGGTGTTCTGGACACTCAAAATCCTGGTCACGATGATTTCGAACTCTGGAGCCCGAGCGAGGAACGTAGTGAGCAATGTTTGTTTGGACGTCAGGTGAGCCGTGACGTATTTTCGATCTACTTTTTTTTTTGTTCATAGACCACTAGACGCTGTATCATCGTCGTGTCCGAGATCGTAACTGCGTGGTCGGAAACCAAGAGAAAGCGCTGTCAAAGGTCGTGAAAAACTGTGCATGCACGGACACAGACTTTGAGTGGCAAGTAGCCCCCCAATCAAGGTCCATCTTGTTGCTCACTTGTATCACAGCGAATTCAATCATGTCAGAAACGCTGAAGGGCAGTGTGTCCTCGTTCCTGGCACGCAGCCGCTTCCCGACGACGATTCCTGCCGCAATGGTGAAGATTACTGGTACGAGCGCACGCCTTACCGCCGGATCCCGCACTCCTCTTGCGAAGATGGGAAACGGCCAGACCGCGGAACAGCCCACCTGTGTCCCGGCGTCAAGGCGCACGGCTTTTTCTTCTGGCTCTTCATGTTTACGCTGCCATTCGGGTTCACCGGGCTCGTCGCGTATTGGTATTACCGCAAGAGCGGTTTGGCGAGAGGGTGCGTGTCTCTGCTGCTCGGGCCTCTGACGTGTGTTGATTGCAATATCTGTATAGGACGATTCGTCTGCCTGGAGATTCGCGTCCCGCGTTTGGCGGTTCAGATTCTGGTATCATGGGCACGCTCGCGTCCGTGCCGTGGTTTGTCATCGGCATCGCAGGCATCGCGTGGGAGTCGGTCGCATCGACGGTGCAGTCACTCGCTCTGGGCTTCCGGTCGCGGAGAGGGTACAGACATGTGCCGGTCGACGAGGATGCGCAGATCTTGAGGTTTGAGGACGAGGAGTGAGTATCCTGAGTGGGGACGCTGCATATCCTGAAGATGTTGAGCGTGGGGAGGGGATACTAAGTATTGGCTTTCGAATACTATGTTGTACTCTTTGAATAAGGGACCTGCTAATATGCCTATCTATCGCTAGATTGGTCCTCGAGGTTGGCTTGTGAACGTCGGGCTGCGAGATAGAACAAAGAGCGGGTAAGTATATGTCATGATATCAGGAACCGCGATCTACTAGCCTCAAGACTCGTCGAAACGCTGCGGTAGCAATCTTGGCTCCGGAGCGCATCCCTCTTGCAGCTTGCAGAAACCTTTCTACCCTTCCACGCCGTTGATGACCGCAATATCTAGAACAACCGACTGAAACCTAATCAATGATCCTCGGCGGCCATCGCTCGAGCGCTCACGGCTTGCACGGTACTTCGCCCCACATCGTAGTCGTTCCATTGAATGAGATGCTATCTACGTTGGTATATTACAACACAACCCATCGCGGAGTATCGTGTGTCTACAGATCCAAGTGTGGTATCCTTTAGCATAGAAGTACACAGAGCAACATCAATCACAAACGCAAGCCAGTCCGGCTCCATCCATAGCTAAACAACAGAACTGCAATAAGATAGACTTCGAGGGTCAGAGGTTGCTGTCAGCGGATGATATGACCTTTGTCACGTCATCCGCTGAAACAGAGCCTGTCTTGCGCGTCGGTTGGAGTTCCAGGTGGATATTGCCGCCGCTGCGTGTTGCACTGGTATACTGACTCGAGTCATTCCCGCTGCCTTGCACACGGCTCGAGAACGCGATGGTAGTCGTCATAGCTTCCGTCATTTGATTCCGCTTCCACGCGCGGCCCTCGGCGACGCGCAGCACCAGCATCTGCGGGCTCACGCACTGCTCAGGACGCATGTCAGCGTATGCGCGGGCAGACGAGGCAGGGGGAGGTGTACGCACGGTGAACATCACGTAGAAAGATAAAAACAGGATAGACACCTGGGAGTTCATGCCGTAGCTGACAACGAACGCGATGCCGGCCACCGAGTACGGCAGCGCGCTCTCGATGATCATCGATGCGACGCTGAAGTACATGCTCGAGCCGTCGTCGCCGAAGTGCCGCTTCGACTTGTGCGCGAACGCGAGGATGCGGCCCAGGATGAGGCTCGTCACGAGCACGTTCAGCCCGATGGACGTCGCGTAATATGTCACGCCGAGGTGCGCGGCGAGTCCTGAGAAAAAGTCGTTGTGCGGTGCGCCGGACGCCCACAACTCGACGATGCCGAGCGCCAGCGTCGCAATGTACAGGAAACCGGGGACAATGATGACGCGGAAGTCATTCCATACAATGAAGCACCGGGAGATCTGTCGAGCGGGTTACAGATACGGATGACACAGATGAAGGGTATGCGACGCACGAGAAGGCCGTCGGAAAAGAGATTCATTGCGACAGTGGTCGTCGTGCCCATCGTCTGGTACCACACCGCGGCATACTCCTGCAAGTATGCGCCCTGTCCTCCAGGAAAGTCCGCGTTGACAATCCACATCTCTTCCCCGAACACGGACTGTACCGCGACGAAGATCGTGATCAGCACGAGGTTGGTTGTGCTGAAGACCATGAAGAAGACGTCGGCTCGGGAGCGAGACTTGAAGCTCAGCAACCGCCGCATTGTCATCGCGTATAGCACGAGTTCGACGCCTTCATGCCGCCGTCAGCTCCGCACTATGGTCATTGAGATAGGTATGTGACATACCATAGAGGATGCAGTTGAAGTTGTTACCGATGTAATAACAATTTTGAAAGAGCGCGTCAGACATCCTGCTGCAGCATGCAGCTCGTGAGGTCGGTGCCCGGGGTACGACAGCAGGTGGCGGGAAAAACTCGTACTTGAGGGAGACAGGATGCCTCTCGAAAGCCTAGGGGACAATTTTAAGAGGTTGACCCAAGAAACGAAGAGGCGGTGGGCGACCCTTCTCGGGGCTGAATATCGCCATCACCACAATGTCACCGTCAGCGCTCGCTGATAGCGCGTAGCGGGGGCGTGGGATATGATTTAGAAGACGATGCCGACAACCATGCCTTACAGTAATATTGAAGCGTACCTGTATCTTCTTCTCGACTCTCGTAGCAGATGGTAACGTCGGCACTGCAGATGCAAGACGATATGTAGCGCACCCTAGCATACCTCGAGATAAAGTGATGATTCATGGAAGGTCCCAAGGAAGGATGTCTGAGACAAAGGGTGGCGTGGAAAGCCTTTTCCCTCTAAATAGGCGGCAGAAAAAGGCACGGGCGCACGCCGCCGGCTGCATACGGTTTTGACAGGACGAGGAAGGAATTTCGACGGGACACCGGTCTTGTGAAGTCTTGTGAGCAGCCGCATAAGTTTAGCGGCGCAGGTTTGTGTCGTACACAGGGCAGTTACAGGTGTCAGGCAAATATGTCGCGGCCGCGGCCGTCGGTAGAGAGTATGTCTATCTGGCCCGTCTGGGAAAGTGGACTTGCGTCTCAATTGCCTCGCGGACGGCGTCTCGCAACAAAGGTGAACCGGCGAAGGCGGAAGACAACACAGCGCTTAGCAGGCGTAGCCAGTTGGCGTCAATACAAGAAGTCTTGACACTTCTGTCGACTTGAACCAACAAGCAGCGAGCTCAGAGCCATCGGATGGGTGGTCGCCGGTCAGATGGTGAGCACTGGATCATCAAGAAATGTCGCAGAAATATCGAGGAGAGGTCGGTGAGTCGGCGACACCGAGTCGCCGTCGACTTTCCACCGCGGTGATGGTTTGATCTTATCTGATAGTTAGGTGGAAGATGTGGCTGAAACGTCCACTGGCAGTCCACTGGCTGACTCTCTCCACAACTTCATCACCGTGACTGTCCTGACATTCGATCCCCTGAAGGCTGACACTGTCGCCGTCTGCTCGTCAATGGCTGTAGGACCTGCCTTTTCCCGAAACATCTGCAGATTCTTCCCGGCTCGAAGCAGGCTCCCGCATCTCAGGCTTTCCTGAACGAGTGGTAATCAATGTCGTGCCGAAGACATGTACGGCGCAATATGTAAGAGACCCTTTCAATTGCGATGACAGCGTGTATTTCTCAGGACTCGAGAAGAGAACCGCTCCAGGGTCTGGCGGCTTGCGTTCTGGATGATAGCAGGACGGGTCTGAGAGCCCCGTCTCGCCGACGTGCTCTCTGCGGACGACGAAATAGCCCGTCATCTGATCGACATCCTGTCAAGTGCTCCATCTCTTCTACAATTCCATGGCCATAGCTTGTGCTGACCCTGTACTAGTCAAGAGCCCGATCCCTGGGAAAGTCGAGGCCACGGATTCACCGTACCCTGTCTGGCATGGATTCTACACTTGAACGCCCCTGTTTAAGTCTGTTATCTTCTCCACCTAGACTATGAGGCCGAGTCGTATGTTCTTGCATAAGGTGCGCTCTCGAGCTCTTTTATAGCACAGCGTCTAGCTGTCACCTACAAAAGTGTGAGGCGTATTTCCTTCAAAAATCTGCCGGACGCCGTCATGTACGTACGAAGCGACAGCGTCGAATGGTCTCCGTATGTCAAGGCAGCATGAGGAATGGAATCGGTTTGGGTAGCATGGTGAGCACCTAAGGAGCCTGCAGGGTCGACTTTACAGAGCGCTGGACATTGCGACCGGGAACGTCGTGGAATTGAAAAAGTTGCAGGTGTCCATCAAGGTTAAGAGGACGTTATTTGCGCGCGAAGTGCGGATTTTACTGCTTCTTGCGGACCATCCATCATTGTCTTCGCGCAGGGCCAGCTTCCTCACTTCGAATATCTCTCTATGGAGGTACGGGGCGCCGATCTTGGTGGTCTGCCCGAAGAACATGGGCGCATGGGCACGCCTGAGGTACTTGATGTGGCCGACGAAAGGGTAGATTATCCCTACTCTGCTCAGGATTGGAACTATTAATTGATCGCGTTTCGTCTTGACGCTGCTGGTTCTTGAGCATCTCCATAGACACAAAAATAGTGCATCCGCGGTATCAAGCCGAGGAACTCTTGCATGGAAACTGACAGTGTCTCTTATGTGTTTGACTGATTTCAGGACGGCGTGTTCATTTATCACACACGACCTCTCGGCGGAAGGGAGGGGATTCGCGGACACTGTGTCATTCGCCAGCCTCAGTTCCCACAACGGTGTCGGTGGTCATTCTCCTCATCGTGTATTATTAACTAGCTCATACATACCCAGATCTCCGTTTCGGGGACAATCGGACGCTCGGACACTTGCTGCTATGCCCCCCATAGGCGACAAAGCTTTATTGTCTCCCAACACAACGATTGACGGCTCTCACTTCACTTTAAAACAAAATCTCTGTAAGCCTGTGGAAAATCAGTTCTGAAGCGCCTCAACACTTTCTGAGCAAACAATGACAAGCCGCCCATATACGACCCTGCGTTGCGGAAACGTATGCCGATGCGCGCGCAGAATAGTACAGGATGAATCTATACGAGGTCGAGGTTCTCGTCGAGCTTGCAGGCTCGAATCGCGGCTGGTTCGAAGAGTGCGTCGAGATCGCGTGGCGGCGGGGGTCCAACGACGGCTAGCAGGGTTGGTCGAACCACGCGGGCGATTCTGCGATGAAGTATGTAGGTTGGTCCTTCGTCTGGGCCGGCAGTGAGTACTCCCAGGCTCGGGTCAAATTGGGCTGACCGGGATGGATAGTTGGGAGAATGCATGGTCCATGTGTCATGCGGTACTCGTATTTTTGCTGCATATCAGAGGCAAATGCCATGGAGTGATATTCTAGCTTGCCCGCCAGTGTAGCTTATACAGTGGCGTCACGCCCTTGCTCGTGCGAAACTGCGAATGTGACATACCCTGTCACGTCCTCACAGGACGTGACTACGCGTTTGAAGCAAGTTTGAAGTTGCACCGAACGCTTTCACGGCGACCACGAATTCATTATCTGCACATCACCCTATATCTGAACATCGCACGAGAGACGTGAAGGTTTATCCTTGGGGTGAAGAAAGATTGCTGGGCCGTGGGTAAGTTTTGACGATTCGCAACCAACGCTGGGCCATCGCGTACGTGTCTTTCGCGTGTCTTTCTCTTGCTGTGCTCCGGTCGCCGTATGCTGATAGTAGATTACTTGAGCAGAAATAGGTCTCAGTGATGTTCTTTATCGTATGTTCTTATGGACCTATTGAGAACAATCGACCGATCTGTATTTTAGAAAGAACTCACGCACACGATCCTGCTCCACCCTTCGTACTTCGGCCCTCGCATGCTCCAATTTCTGGAGTCCAAGCTCTACTCTGATGTCGAAGGAACTTGTTCTGGCCAGTTTGGATACATCATCGCGGTCGTGTCGATATCGGACATCGGGAAGGGCATGGTGCTAAGCGGGAGTGGCCAGGCAGAGTTCATCACGCGCTACCGCGCGATAGTGTTCAAGCCGTTCAAGGGCGAGGTTGTCGACGGCGTTGTGAGCAACGTGACACGGGTGCGTAGCTCATCTCACTTCCTTGGTCTCGATCGCGCTCATGCCGCTACGCAGATGGGCTTCTTCGCGGACGTGGGCCCGCTCTCGGTCTTTGTGTCTCACCAAGTGCCGTCGCCTTCTGTCATGCGCGTCTGACCGGCTCTAATGCCCTTCCCAGCTTATTCACCCCGACTTGAAGTTCGATCACGCGTCGAATCCTCCGTCGTTCACTTCGCCGGATCAGGTGCGTACGCGTCGTGCCGCTGTGTGTGCCTCTCCTTACCTGCGAGTCGCAGGTCATCGAGAAGAATACAAAAGTGCGCCTGAAAATTGTCGGTACACGTGTCGACGCAACAGAAATTGTACGTACCGCCCCTTATGGTGGGCTTCGTCGGTGCGGTCTTGATCCTCTCCCTCGCAGTTTGCCATAGGCACCATAAAAGAGGATCACCTCGGCGTAATCGAGTGACGAGCGCCGCTTTTGCTTACCCACCACAGCAAGCCCTTCTGCATGAATATTGTTGAAATATGCACAGGATCAGGCGCGGACTAATAGTAATAGACGCTTCGCTGGAATCGCAGGGTCATGTGCGCCGCAGTAAAGTCCATGCATGGTCTCACCCTGAGACTCCGCTTTCTCTGTGAGTGTCTTGTCGACTTTACATTAGGGATTGTATAGCTGTCGTCTCGACGAAGCTCAATTCTAAAAGGAATGCTGCCCAAGCACCGGGAGTTTGCAGTGTGCATCCAAGTTAAGTCACCGCCCAAATCAAGGT
Organism: Artomyces pyxidatus; assembly: GCA_022160305.1. Taxonomy (NCBI): domain Eukaryota; kingdom Fungi; phylum Basidiomycota; class Agaricomycetes; order Russulales; family Auriscalpiaceae; genus Artomyces; species Artomyces pyxidatus. The sequence goes on along the minus strand of MU277244.1, from coordinate 37,668 downwards.
AAGCAACCAATGTCTCTGGTGTTTGAAGGAGTCGCCGGCCGCTGCGCCGTATTGGAACTCTCATCTCAATAAATATCACAAGCGCAGCACTGCAGGTCATACATGTAATGGAAAAGCCAACACGATATTCGCCTCTCTATCGCAATGGAACATCGTCTCTGACATTCACCTGACTGACTTTGGGATGGCCGACTGTGCGGCAGCGAATGGTTGCGACATGTGCTATTCTAGGTATACTAACTCGTCGGGTCAAAGCGGTACGCTGGGCGACAAATGCTCTCAGGTGCTGCGCAGGTCAATAATAGTAGTACTCTCGTCTTGAAGACGCCGTCGATCTCTGATCCTATTCCTCCACGAGTCGCCGAATTCCGCCTTCCATATGGCTTCGAGCTCCGCAACGGCTTCCTCGCTCACGTCCTTCCACTGTGCTTCTTCGCCGGGCTTGAACACGAGCGGGCTGATCTTGAACCGGTCGCCAGCCCAGACCCCACGATGTAGACCTCCGTCGTACCACATGCTGATTGAAGGATCCGACGACCAGCACACGCGCCCAAGAAGAACTGCTCCAAGGCCGATTTCCTCGCCGCGATTGCTAAGGGGATCGGAAGCCTTGTATCCCCCGAGCTCGGCGACGGCGTCCGCGCGGACGTACTCGTGCTTGGACAGATTGAACAGTGCCCACGGGTGCGGCGAGGAATAGTTGGGTTGCAACATGTCCCGAAAGCTGTTTCTCTCGTGCGTCGGAAGTGTCCACAGGAAGTTGGAGGGTACGTTCTCCCGGCTTTTGACTGCCTTGTATCTCCGCGAGTAGGCGAGGTAGAAGAGGCTGCTCTGGAAGGATTCGGCATCGGCGTCGTCTCCGTCATGGTTGTACGGGCCATCTCCGTCGCCGTTCGTGTCGTCACCTTCGTCGACTGTGTCATTTTCGTCGCCGTTGACGTTGCGTGCGTCGTCGGCTTTGCTGCCATCGCTGTTATTGTTGTCGTCACCACTTGGGTTACGTTGTTGGGCAGGACGGACAGGCGACAGTTCTTCAAGCTCTCCTTCGGTGAGTAAGTTTGCGGGTAAGTCTCTTGTCTCTGCACCGTCCCCAACACATATGATGCGCGTGCCGACGAACGTCTTGGCGCGATGGTACGCATCGATCGTGGTCTGCCCTATGGCAAGGAGGAATTTGTGGGCCAAGCAGAAGCAGATGATGCTGACGATATCGTCCGATAGCTCGTGGAAGATGCAGTCGATTATTTCCACAGGCACCTTGCGGAGAATACCAAGGCCGGCATCGGCAACGTGTCTGGTGGGATAATGGCATCAGAAAGGATATGCATATCAAGAAGTAAAGTAGGTGCTCACCTCGTAGAACGAACCACCGGCAAGGGCGTCATGAAGTGCTGCACGATACCCTGCGGCTCCCAAGTGCAGAAAACTTCGCCCATCTTCCCTATGGGTTTCAACACGGTCCTCCGATCGAGAGATACTCTGGGAAGAATGCCACTGATCAACCACTGGACATGCAAGGCAGATACGGAATGGCTGACAGGACAAAAGATTGGCCCATGGTGTGAGGTCAACGATGTTGAAGTATAATCAGTTGCTAGATCCTCTGTCGAATGGAATGGATGTCTGCAGGAGGAGGAAAATTGGCATCAAAGACGGTTTTTATATTTCGTCGTGGTGTGGACGGTGTGGCCCTGCGTGAGCGTTGTGGCCAACGGCCACATCAGCATAAACAATGGTCACACCATTGCAGGATCAATACTTGCAGCTGCCCGTGCCCCGGGACGTGCACGCTCATGAGGAGAATAAGATCAGTCTGATCAGGCATACCCAATGCGACTTCAAACACAAAAGGGTTGGCCTGCTGGATATAGGAGGACTATAGTACGGCAAGTCAGTCGAATCAAGTAGAAAGTCAAACGGAAGTCAATTGAAATAGGATTCAGAAGCAGCTATCTCGCAGTCGGGCGCGGCGGAGTCCTCGACCGTGCGGCGGGGAAGTCGACATTCCCACGCTCCTTCTCCGCTACCCTCACCGGAGGAAGACGGTTGGCTCATACTAGTAAGCTACACGACAGTCACTAACTTACCGGCAAGATCTTCTGCCGGCGCCCTGCGTCAAAGATCGTGCTAATGGTGCGTCTACTTCCCTTGCCATGTCGAGCTCGTTTTGCTCACTATGGATCTCGCGACTGCAACTCGACCGTCCACCACGTGGCTTCTCACATCCTTTAGACTCCATTGTGTGACGAAATGGAGATATTGAAATGACTAAGATGTACTGAGAATCTATGGCACTGGCTGTAGATATCCTCGCCGCGCGCCTGTGTTACCGTTGACCAGCTGTATCGTAATCTCTCCATTGGCACGACGATGTTCGGACTCCCGCCCGGCGGCAAACCTGTTTATGCCAACCTCGTCCACTCACAGGTACGTGACTTCATTATCTGAAGTGCAGCACTACCGGACTAGAGTTGCCGTTCTTGGACAGCTCGGCTCTGACTACATGTTCTTTACGCACAGGATTGACCCCGTGCCCGTGGCTCCCCCGCGCTTTCTTGGGTACGAGCACTCCGCCGGTCAGGAGAACCAGAACTGCATCGACAGACACTCGGTGTTGCCGATGAGTGTCGCTGACCATATCGGTGAACGTTCTTACTGTTCTTGTATCCCCGTCCGCAGGGCGGTACTTCGCAGACACATGGGCGGGAAGAACTGCCGGGTGCCCCCTGTAGCCCGTTGTTCGGCATGCAATGCATCTACGATTTTCAAGAATAGATCTACATCAACGTTGCTCGGGGAATAGGATAGTCGGCATTATCGATTCGAACATATCTGCTGGTTGCAATTGCCCAAAATCAAAGTACAGAATGCCCCCCGCTCGACCCCCACTTACCTCCCAGAATGGCCTTAACTCCGCAACAGCTTCGTCGCTTACATCCTTCCACGTCGCCGCCTCCTCCAACGTTAGCATAAGCGGCTTGATCACAAATCGGTCGCCGGCCCATACGCCGCGGAATGGGTTGTCGTCGTCGTGCATGTGTGCGAGAGACTCTGACGACCAGCACACGCGTGCGTAGAGGACCGAGCCGAGGTTCACGGCGGCGTCACGGTCTCGGATGGGGTTCGTGCATTCGTACCCGCCAAGCGCCGCGACGGCGTCCGCGCGCACGTATTCGTGCTTAGAGAGGTTGAACAGCGCCCACGGATGAGGCGTAGAATAGTTGGGCTTCAACATGTCGTAAATCTCGGTCCAAGGATCGCCGAGCCGAATCTTGCACTTGAAGCTCCAAGGGAGCTGTAGCTTGGATGGCTCGATGAAGCTTGTGTATTGCGTTGAGTATTCGAGTTTACTGAGGCCGGGGAGGAGGCTGGTGTCGTTCTCGACGTCGCGCATGATGGAAGACAGTTCGTCGCGGGCGTCTGCGGTGGCCATGGATTTCGGGAGGTCCTCTGGCTTCCACTTCTCCCCGATGCAGATGATGCGCGTGCCTGCGAAGCTCTGCTCTCGGTAGATTGCGTCAACTGTCCGCTGGCCTATGGAACGAAGAAACGGATGCGACAAGCAGAAGCAAATGACATCCAGGACGTCATCCGACAGCTCATGGAAGATGAAGCCTATGATCTCGACGGGCAATTTGTTGAGGGTCCCGATGTTGACATCTGCGACGCATCTGACAGAAAGAGGCGTCAATAGAACTGAAGGTCGTATATAATTGATTCGCATCTGCTCACTGTCTGAGCACCACTGGCAGGGACGGGGTCACCAGCTGAATTATTGCCGAGTGTAGTGCTGAGTTCCACCAGAATCGGCCCCGCCCCAGCGGAGCTCTAGGCATCAATTGCTTACGGCGATCCAGGGAAATTCTATGAGAGAGAGGGTAAGCGTCAATGATCGACTGAAGGGTAAGTGAAACGTACAACGTAAAAAATTCGCACATGGGTGCGAAGTTGGCCTGAATGATCAAGCAAGCTAACAGGTTGTGGTTATCCAGGACCCTTAGCAGGGAGTGTATGTGACCAGGACCAGAGGCGTTCAACATGTTTTATATTGGCGTCGGGGATCGTTATGGTGTGGCCGGTGTCGCTCTGTCTTCATAATGGACAACCACACCATTGTTGACGTGCGGGAGCAGCGGTACCGAGTGGACTATTGTCGAGGGCGAGTATGACACAGCAATCTCGGCTGATGAGCCCACCGACAGTCAAGGTCAAATTGGCGCAGAAGGATATGTGCCATTTCCTAGATAATGAGACGACGGAAGAGAAACAGCTGTTGCTTCTCGCAGAGTAAGTAGTAGAGGCTTCATGGCTCGCGATCGACGGCCGGCGGAGCTGTCAACGCTGGTTGCGACGCACGGACCTACGTGCACCTTGAATTTACGCACCCATTGGGTAAGACGACATCTCAGCCACTAGTTGTGGTCGCGATTCAAGTGATACACAGACGACCTAAGTCTTAACAGAGCCGATGCAAGCAAGTGATTAACAATAGTGACAGCAATAAAACCCACACTCATGCCAGTGGTGCCGCCCTTGGATCCTATCCTCCCACTCGTCATCGTATTCAGCCTTCCATATCGCTATGAGCTCCGCAACGACCTCTTCACTCACGTCCTTCCATTGCTCTTCTTCTCCAGGCTTGAATATCAGTGGGCTGATCTTGAATCGATCACCGGCCCAAACGCCGCGGTGAAGGTTTCCGTCGTACGGCATGCTGATCGAACTATCGGACGACCAACACACGCGCCCAAGCAAAACCGATCCGAGACCGACCTCCGCATGGCAATCGCGGAGGGGGTCAGACGCGCTGTATCCCCCAAGCTCGGCGACGGCATCCGCACGGACATACTCGTGTTTGGACAAATTGAACAGCGCCCACGGGTGCGGGGAGGAGTAGTTGGGCTTCATCAGGGCCTCAAGGCTGATTCTCTCGTGCTCCGGAAGTCTATATAAGAAGGAATTGGGCACGTCCTCCTGCCTTTCGAGCTTCCTGTATCGCTGCGTGCAGGAGGAGAGAGCGTAGAGGCCGTTCTTCACGGGCTCGTTATTGTCGGGGTCCAGAATGACAGACGTGACTTCCTTGAATTCTTCATCTGTGAGCAGATCCTCGGGAAGGTCGTCTGTTGCGTCGCCGCTTCCGATGCATATAATGCGCGTACCGGCGAACGTCCTCTCGCGATGACAGGCGTCGATGGTGGTCTGACCTACGGCAAGAAGGAATTTGTGAGCCAAACAGAAGCAGATGACGCTGACGAGGTCGTCCGATAGCTCGTGGAAAATGCAATCAATTATCTCCACGGGCAGCTTGCGAAGGGTGCCAAGGCCGGCATCGGCAACACGTCTAGCGAGACAAAGCCATCAGGACGACGTATCCCCAGTGTATCGAAGGCGCTCACCTTGTAGGACGCGCCATTGGCAAGGGCGTCATGAAGTACTGTACGATATTTTGTGGCTCCCAGGTACAGAATATTTCGCCTAGCTTCACAATGTGTTCCAACACGATCCTCCGATCTAAGGAAATTCTGGAGGGAGAAGGGCATCATTTATTGAACATAGTAACGCAGAGAATATGACTAACAGGTTGAAAGATTGGCCCATGGTACGAGTACTATAGTGGCGACGTTGAGGTGGGAGCGGTTTCCGAAGGTCCTGTAGATTCAGTGCCGACAGGATAATTGGATATTTTGTGGAAGAAAGTAGCATCTTCAATGGTTTTATTATATCTAACGGTCATCACGGTGTGGTTGGTGTGGCATGGACGGTGTGGCCAAGGGCCACGTCTGCACAATCAATTGCAAGGGTGACACCAGTACAATGAACGTTGATAGCGTACCTAGTCCACCAACTATACCTAGCTGAAGTGAAGGGGATGATGTGGCCGCGCTTACAATAGCGAGAGGCAACGAGTGAGTCCGAGTGTTTGTCGCGGGGTCGGCAAAAGCCGAGCCCGGTCACGTCCTCGACGTTCGCTCGCCCGCCCTATTTCTAGCCGCCTTTCCCCCATACACCATCCCTCGTCTTTGAACAAGCAGCAGAACTTCCGTACAACGGTCCATAAACTCCAAACTCTGTGTAGATCGGTGTACTCGCTCTCAACAGTCTCGCTCATCCCTGTGACGGACTGACGCAACAACCAAAGCGATGGGGCAGTATTTTTGTTTGTAAGTCATCGCTCCCAGTGACGCAGCCCTTCACTCACTTCCGACCTCTCAGCATGTGCATCGACGCTCGACAGACCATCAAAAGCAGCGGGAAGCTTGGTGAATGGCTGTGCACAGGGTCAGCTCAGTCGATCGTGAAAACATTGGCTATTCCTTTGCCTGTTTCGGTGCCCAAAAAGTGCGTCGTGACCACCTGCTGAAGCCCAGTCATCTTCCTGACCTAAATATTGTCCTCGACTACCAGTGCGTGCGCACGGCTGGATAAAAGGGGCCTCGGAGCCCTCCAGTTGGCTACTGAACTACTAGCGATGATCTTCGACTACCTGTCTGACGACCTCTACGATGTGATATCGCTTTGTCTAGCTCACGATCACCTGCTCTCCATTGGGATCCGTACGGTCAACATCATATACCGCACAAGCATCGCGACATGGACCGGCAAGCGCGTCGTCTGTCTTGGCGACTATCACAAGGACGACGATCTCCCGGAGGGCATGCTCACTGAAGAGGAAACTGCGGAACTTGCCTTCGATGCGGAAAGTTACACAGGCAGCGTCTACGAGCTTGCAGATCAAGGAGTCGTGCCCGACCTTCGCAAGCTAGACTCCGACTTTTCCATGCAAATTGGGCGCCGCGACCGGCAGAAACTTGCACTACTCCAGCCGTCGTACACGACAGACGATACGTGGGTGCTGTACAACCTCTCAAAGCACGAGTACGTGCGCGCGGACGCGCTGTGCGACTTTTCTGGGTACAAGTGGACGGACATCTTCGACCGGCGGATCGTCGTTGGCTTCGGGACGGTACTGGGGGCCCGTGCATCGTGGTCATCAGACGGGT
>MU277244.1:0-25202 GCA_022160305.1 Artomyces pyxidatus | reverse complement strand
GATACGTGGGTGCTGTACAACCTCTCAAAGCACGAGTACGTGCGCGCGGACGCGCTGTGCGACTTTTCTGGGTACAAGTGGACGGACATCTTCGACCGGCGGATCGTCGTTGGCTTCGGGACGGTACTGGGGGCCCGTGCATCGTGGTCATCAGACGGGTCCGTCTCCATGGCTTATGAAGGAAACCTCCATCGCGGAGTGTGGGCGGGGGACCGCTTTGAGATCACCACGCTCGGTCGCGCTGTAGATCGCGAGGAATGGAAAGATGTTAGCGAGGAGGTGATCCAGGAGCTCACAGAGATCTGGAAGAGCGAGTACAGGAATAATTGGAAGAAAGAACTGGCACCCCCGGAACCACGTTCACGTCACGGATGGTAGCTGTTTGCAAGCTGTTTGTCTGCTAACTCATGACATTTCATCAACCTCGTCGAGAATGCATTATTTAAAATGAAAGAAATTTTACTGCCAGGTTGTGTGACGCAAAAGTCTGGGACAAAAGGGCACTGGAGGTATTGGATAGCTTTACGCAATTGAAGCTTTACGATAGAGAATATATGTACAGGTACAGGTAGGATAAGTCATAGGCGCTCGTCAAGTCCGTGCTTTCCCGCGCTACTTCTACTTACCACTCCTCCAAGCAACTGAGCAAGCCGCAAGTCTTTTCACCGGCCACCATTCAGATGACGGTCACGTCCGAGTCCCTTCTCCCAGAGCAATATCTTACGCTTCTGAGTCTGGGTCGATCTCAATCGGAACCCTTTTCGTTCTGGCCATGGTTTCAAGAGGACGAAATAGGACCTCACATACCCTCCTTTGTGCCATGCACGGAGAAAGAACTCCTCGACCGCGTCCTCGACGCCGTCGCGTTTATTGCCGTGCACAAAACGCCACACGAGGCTTTTGCTACCGCGCTCTCCATAGAAGCCGGCCAGGTCACCTTGTACGTGGCGGCAAATGGAAGTGTATCACCCGAGACAGTGACGCATCTCCAGCACATCTGGGACCAACTGGGTTCCATAGCTCGAGGAAACGCAGGAAGCACGGCCGATCCAGATATGTCGAGCTTAGAGGCCCTCCGGAACTCAATTTACGCATTTCACATGGCAAAACTGCGTTACCGCTTCGACAAGTACTTCGAACCGTTCGCACAGGCGTTCATGCCTGAGGCACGAAGCTCCAAAGACCTGTTTTCCTATGACATCAAACGGCTCGAATCTCTACTCCAAGACTTGACAGTCGTCCGCGATATCTTTGACTCCAAAACGATTTCGGAGGACCAGCGGACGCGCGACATTGCCAGATGCTTGGCGGCCGGGGAGAAAACCTGGAGAAAAGCTCTCGCTATAGATGCGCAAAACAGGGTGTTCTTGGACGACGGTATATTTCTGTGCTGTCCCTACGAAGTACATGGTGCGTAGTTGTCATTGGCAAGGGATTCCTTTCTGAATGCGACAACGGATGAACTGTCGGGGCGATCTTTCATCTTCAAGAAACACCTGTCCAGCCTTTTCTCATCCCAGAATTGGCCCAGAAGCATTTTCTTGCGCTGCGAGATCTCACGCGTTCCCGACGCTTCGCAGATATCTTGCGACGCGACTTCCGCATCGTCACCGTCGATGCGGTTCACAGGCTGATCGCGCGCGATCTCCGCCATGACATTGTCGAGGCAGTACATTCCCCTCAAGCCCCGCGACCTGCTCGAAGAGTCCCCCGAAGACGTGTCCCGGCAGATCATCGACAACTTCCTCCTCAATCCCGATCTCACTACCACAGAAATCACAGAATTTGGAGGGTTTGCGCATGGCGAGTGCGCACTTTTCGCGTATCTTCTCAAAGAAGGCGTTATGGCGTACCCCTACCTCGGCACATCCGGGCAACCGTGCCAAGCTTGCATTCTTTTCTTCCGCTCCTACCGCAGTGCTGCCAGCGAATCGCCATTGCATTATCTCGTAAATGAGGCGAGGCTCCACATGAAGCTCTTTCCTTCTTCTTGGGTGTCCCCTCTTTTAGCAGACGAGGCGATCCATTCTGGGGCTCAGCGGAACTTGACGGAGTATATGAAAATTTCATTCGATGTCTATGTCACAACATTTGTCGACTGGATTATAGTGAAGCGGAGATCCAGCTCAGATTTTTATAATAAACGTGTTCCGTACTTTGGCATTAGTGACAGCGACTAGGATGACCACCACGACTATGCAAGACGCAAAGCGGTCAGTGAGTTTTACTTGAGATGCAGATTCATGGCATTGTATCATGACTAACCAATATCTCTCACAGGTCATGGCGAGCCATAGCACACCCTATGTCGTAGGTAAGACTTGGGTCAGACGATACGTCAATATCTATATGGAATGATGAAAGACCAACTTTCACCTTCAACACCATCGCGTCCATCGTCGGAGCTGGCTGGTTCGTAGGCTGATGAATGGCCCAATCCCAGACTCGGCGAACTTGTTTGGGTGGCTCAGTCCCCAACATACTTTGGATTCAGAAGTTGTGCGCCACAACTCAGAGTATACTGGGTGCGACACTGAATCGCCCCATTGTTCATGGTAGGAACGCGTAGAGTTTGTCGTGAGACCCCTCGTGAAGTACGGCAGCTATAAGAGTCGGGGTTTGGTACGCTGTGTATGCCGTGGCCGTGAACGTGTCCGGATTGACTGGGTTCGCAGGAAGTCATGTTTGAGCTAAGGGTCGCAGTGCGACGACAGTGACAAGACACCCATCGATTGCTCAGAGAAATGCAACCCCACTACGTGCCTCCGCTTTGTACAGGTCCCTCAACTCCTCCACGACCTCCTCACTGACATCTGTCCACTTCGCGTTCTGGCCGCCTTCCATCCGCTCAATTGTAGTGATCTCGAACCGGTGGCCCGCCCACTCGCCGTCCAGAATGTCATACGACAAGTAGGAGCCCGAGCGGTCTGCAGTCCAGCATATCCGGGAAAGCAAAGCGGTCCCGAGCCCTACCCGGACATTCATATCGCCGATGGGGCCCTTCGACTTGTATCCACCGAGCTTCGCGACAGCGTCCGCGCGCACGTACTCGCGCGTGGTGAGGTTGCAGAGCACCCACTCCCTATCGGCCGGGAAGTACGGCGTCTCTAGCTGTATGAACCGGATCTGCTCGTCGCGCGGCAGGCGTCTGACGAAGCTACGTTCTGCATAAGGAAAGCCTATGCCAACTTGGAGAGCAAGGTATTCGCGTTTGGCGACGCTATAGAGGCCCCCTTGTTCCGCGATTTCCTCCTCCTCTTCCTCGGTCAACACGTCATCTGGGAGATCTTCAACGTAGTCGCCGACGCAGATGACGCGCTTCCCTGCCCACTCGGGATAAATTGCGTGGATGTTGTCTAACGTTCGCCTTCCAACTTGTTCAAGCCGTTTGTGGGCAAGACAGAAGGAGATGATGTCCTGAAGACTGTGAATCTCATCGAAAATGGCGTAGATAAGTTCGTTGGGGAGAGTCCCAAGAAATCCAAGACTTTTCGTTGGGCCGGTTTCCGGAGCCTGCTCACTGTGCGATGTCAGTGCGGTCTTAGCAATGAAGTCAAAGGAGATCTTCACGATTCCGGGGGAGTCAACGGCCTGGCAATCCATGGCACGATTTGTTGGGGAAAGGATTCGTCAAAAAATTGCGTGAGCTGCACATGTCCCGAGAGCAAGTAATGTTCACGATCGATGCAGACTCTAAGCGTCGAAGAATGAAGATCGTCTGTCAGTCTTATTCTGTTCGACAAAGTACTTCATGTGGTAACTCACATGATGAAATATTGTCCCATTGTGTGAATTAATCAGACGGAGCTGTGTTCCAGACAAGGGGGATGGAGGTAAGTATGCAGCAAAAGAGAGCGGTGGCACGGTATGGATGACGGAAAGCTAACGAGGCGGCCAGCCACCTTCTATATGTTGTGTTCCATCGTTTTGCGTTGATAGAGAAAGAGAATTTAGCCGCCATCGATAAGCAATCGTGGGTGGCGTCATGAGTTTTCATAGTCAGAGAAGCAGTGTATTACAAGAAGCCTACAGGTGTGGATAGTCAGCAGTTCAATTCTTTATTGTTTAAATGTTTCAAAATGCCGGACCAGGCGTGTTCATGGCGATCTGGGACGTCAGGAAGCCGATACACGGAAAAGAGATTTACCTATGTTTTAGTTCACATCGTAAATGATACCACACAGTATGACATTCGATGGGCGCGGTCAAAGATGAGTCACCAGTAGCTTCGGCTGTTAACCCGAGCATGGCCATAAGGGGGAAGAACTGTGATATCGGCCTCGGGTTTGAACGCATATCGATCTGCCCCCACACAACATCAGTTCCATGCAGCTGAAGAATCTGTAGAACGTACAGAGCCGATGTTGGCCCGAGTCTAGCGGGTGCCCGAACGAGCTCTCGAAGTGGTACGCATTTTCCGGCCAGCACCGCCCCTCCTCGTCCGGAATATCCTCGTCCTCTTCCTCCTCCTCCCAATCCTCGTCATCTTCGCCCTCGTCGTGTACGCTCTCATCCTTCGCTTTCTTCGAGAACTGCGCGTAGCGATAGCCGTGCGGAAACCCATTGCGGTCGACGTACGAACACTCGGTCGCGGCGTACAGTGTCTGGCGTGGCGCGTCCCAGGCGAGCATGTACACCGAGTTGTTGCCCGTGCTGAGCTCGTAGACGGGGGCCTGCGCACGCATGTCCCACACCTTAACCTGCTGCGACTTCGATCCGCCGATGATCACATCTGTCCAAGCGTCACGTCAGTCGCGCATCGGCTTGACGCTGCAAAACTCACAGGGCTGCCCGCCGATGTGCTTGTACAACGCCGAATGGATGGTCTCCTCGTCGTGGAAGATCGCCAGAGTGGGCGCCGGCAGCCGCGCGTCGTACATCCTGACGGCTCCATCCCGCGAGGCAGTGGCGAACGATGCCGGGTCGTCAGGGTTGGTCTGGATGTCTGTGACAAACCCGCTTAGGCCGACATAGTGGCTGACGACCTGTTGCGTCTCCAGGTCCACGCGTTCGAGCTTGAACTGTTCAGAGTGGGTGATGAGCATCTCCTGCGGGTTGGCCGGATGCTCTTTCCACAGCGCGATGGACGCCAGCGTCTCGGCGTTGACTCGCTGCGAGGGCGCAGATCCGGCTGACCGCTCGACCTCGTCATCGTCGTCGCGCCACGAGCTCACCCTGATCTTCTTCCCGACAATACCCTCGCCCTTCTCGCCATGTGTGGGCAGTTCGTCGACGTCCCAGACCGCAATACCCTCGCGTCCTCCGCGCAGGAGCTTCGCGCCGCCGTCGCGCGATGTGATCGGCCCGTCGTACCCGGCCGAGTCCATGGTATGCACCGGCAAGGATTCGTCCTTGCTTTCGCCCCAGCGGTAGGACTTGATGCGTCGGTTGTCCGCGGCGTAGACGAGCCTGCGGCTCCCGTCGAGCATCATGTCCGACGCAGTCGAGGCGAGCCCGAGGTCGACGTTCAGGCCCCAGTTCAAGTGCTTGTCCTTCGGCGGGCCATCCAGGCGGATCAGCTGCAGGCAGGGGTCGCGCTGTTTGAGTCCGCCCGCACCGAGAACGGCCAGCATGGAATCGGTGGTCTCCATGAAGATAGGCATCCACAGGGGCTCAGACTCGACCTCGCATCGCGCCTCTGCAAAAGCGCGCAGTGCGGCGGAGGCAGTCGTGGGGGGGCGGGGGCGGTCGAGGTTGAAGCGCGCGAGGGGCGTTGTAAATGCGCTTGGCTTGGGCATGGAGCAGTGCGGCGCGAACTTGTTGCCGGCCATCGATTTTAGCATGCCTGGCGCCCGGATCCTAGTTTGATCAATGAACACGAGCGGGAGAATGTGAGTGCACACCAAGCGATCCGGGCGCAAGCCTAGGCGGCGGGACAGGTGCTCCGAAGCTGAACATGCCTGCCAGCATGTCGGCAAGACCAGAACCTACACCTCTATGTCAATGCAAGTCAAATTGCATGACAATATGGTAGATCTACGCACCGACACCATTTCCCGCCATCGTGTCATCGCTGACAGCGTTCCCGCAGGAGATAGGTATTACATCAAAAGACCTTTGGCGGAATGCAGTGGCGACTATTGAGTGCTCCAGGTTACTTGCTTGCAAGAGCAGCGTCCGTAAATCTGCTTCATCCAGAACACCATCCTGCGCGGCCTCGCGCGCGACTAGGGATATCTCGCGAAGTGCGCGCTTGATACGTTGTCCAAGCACGTCAAACGCTCGATCGATCTCATATTCTGGGTCGCCATCCGAATCGTCGTCCTCGTCGCCCCCGTCCATCTTCTCGCGGTATAACTTGACTGATTTGGATACCGCAGTTCTGGCCGCTTCTAGTCTTGCAGTTAGACTGGAGAATGTCGGAGACGACGCGGAAGCAGGCATTACTCGACGCAAGGGAAGTGCAAGGAATGTACGCCGTTCGGGGTGTCGTAGTGCCAAAAAGCATGATTTAATAATTAAATAATTGGAGTCGCGAGATGTCACGCTGTGACAGGTCGCGTTGCATCGTGACCCGTGAATTGTCCGCTCGGCGACAACGTTGATGCCCAAGGAACGTGTGGAGCTTCACGACGATAGACAAGCTCAGGATAGGCCGCACGAACTCGTATTTCGAGACGTTCAGCACCTCCATATCGTCTATCGTCTACGATGATTCGATTGTGCAAGTCTGGTTCGTTGGAGGCGCCCATTTTCCAAGGAATGGTCGAAAGTGAGCCGGCGACCGTCGGGGCACACGTCTTCTATCGAAGAGCTCGTACAAATCGTCACTACTTCTGATCTTGTACGACGCGAACGCAAAGGAAGGTGGCCATCCCGATGGTTCGCCAAGACATATCAGGCGATGGTGCAGCAAGCATGCTGTGAATAATGTGGATAGTGTGGATGCCGACGGCGCGCAGGTGGTCATGGGCAAAGGATAGCGATAACACGTCGTAGAGGTCGTCGGACAGCCAGTCGAAGATTATCCACAGGGGTTCAGAAGACAGTTGAACGGCTTCAAAAGCCCTGTTGTCTGTCTGCGCACGCGCGCTGATAGTAGAGTGCAGTCAGAATAGCGAAATAGATCAGCAAATGGTCTCACGCACGCATTTCACGTCCCCGACAAGGGCTCTAGAATAGTCAATGTGCTCAAAGCTGCCTGTGCTTTCTCCATGCATCACCATTCGTGCATATTTCTGCTGCATTGGTCTGTCGAGCGTCGATGCAAATGCTGATGAGGCCGCTGGTGAGCGCAGGAGTCGTGTCGCCTTGTACATATGATGACTTACAATTTGTAGCATTGTCGACGTTGAGGTACGAGTCGAAGAGAGCACGGGTTTTGCCGACGCAACAAAGACCTCCTAGTAACTGATATCCCTTATCCCATCCTACCCCATCATCCCATCCTGCCTTACCCTTCCACACGGGGATGTCGTCATCGCGGTCGCTCCCTCTGACAATTGACCTTGAACTGATGATGTGAAAGCTCGGCCGATTCATAGGCGGTGGGCGCATGGGCAAGCTCCACTGCTGAGGCACGAAGCCGCAGATGGGAAAGGAACTACAGTAGCAGGGAAGGATGTCGGCTGCCATGCGGGCAGGTTGTCGCCACGTCGCGACAGGATATTCCTGTCAGGGATTGGCCAGAGTTATGGAAATCTTCAGATCGACCAAGCTTGCCACCTTTGACCAAGATCGAGCAGCCGCCGCCGAATACGCGCTACAAGCCCGACTGGGCAGAAAACGAGTGCGAATGGCCAGAAAGCAGCCAAGGACGCCTGAATAGTGAATGGCAGGGAAGCCGACGACCATTGTGTTGCGGCCTGTCACTGTCATACATCGACGTGCGTCAAGACACGTTCATTCGACGCTGTGTGTGATCGCTAAGGCATTCCTCTAACTTGCGTTCTGTGGAGGTCCTATTCGCCTACCCGCGGTCACGCAGCATCTCCGCGCCGCGTCGTCTCATGTTTGGATGGAGCGCCTTGCCACAAATAATACGACGGTGATAGCATTCTGCGATCTTGGATCCCATCAGACTTCAAGCTTCAAGCTTGGGGTTCTCGGAGCGCCTTCTATTGTCATGCGAATGCTCACCTGCTCTCGACCGTGTGATCGCCCCCAGACTGCTTTGGCGCAGTGCTGTCCTCAGTGCTCCGCACAGTGACGACAACGCAGAGTCCCTACTTACATGAGTAGCGGTGGTGCGAGTCGTTGCCAGAGAGACGCGACCGACGCGATCGACGCGCCGAACGCGGAACAAGTCTATATTACGTAAGCTCGGTTGTGGACAGTGGCTCAAAGTCCAACTTGCTGGCAAAAATTCGGTTATAAGGCTTGCACTCCAACCACCATCATCTCCCTCAATTCCCCATCTTTTCCTCCTTCTCCCTGTCAACATGTCTGGCTACTCCTCTATATTCGCCTCGGGCTTGCTCGCGACGCCCCACAGGCACCCCGGCTCCACACCTTCGCGTTCAAGTAGCCCCGACATGATGGCACTCGACACCACACCCACCAATTCAAAGTCCCCGTACTTGTTGCCTACGCCGGGGGACGACGACGTCGACTATTTCTCGTCGCCGCGCAGCCGTGCCTCGAGCACCACGAGCACCGCGTCCTCGGTTCAAGCGGGTGCTCCACCCCGGCTGCGCCGGCGCAGGAGCAGCCTGACCGTCGCAACCACTGCCATGGGCGCGATCAAGAGCCCCCTCCGCAGTGCCAGCGTCGCGTTGCAGCGGAGCGGCCTGATGACCCCGGGCGGACGCGCGCGCAGCGGGAGCGTCGATGTGGTCATGGGCATGGAGGATTTTGGCAGCACCCCGAACCCAATCACGGGCAGGATGCGCAGCGGCAGCCTTGGAGGCGCTCTTCGGTAAGCCACGTTCGCTCTTTTCTTGGCTGTCACAGTCTCCGGCGGTCTTTGCGCGCGGCGTCCGACTCTTCCATGAGAGTTCTCGTCGGACGAAGGAAGCTCCGAAGACGTGTGGTAATATTGGCGTCTGTCCTATTGGCGCGTCGAGTCGCTTGCCATGCGGTCGTCTCTTCGGAGGATCACTGCCGTGTTGTTGTATGCATGGGCGTTTGCTGACTTTCGATTGCTCAACGCAGCACGCGTCGGACGATTCGCAAGCCTGCAACCGCGCCTCCAACGATGCCTTTACCCCCTCCCCCCTCGTCTGCACCGTCGCACGAAGTCAGCTTCCGCCGCCCCCTCATGCACCGCTCGCACACCTCCGACAACTACGCCTCGTTCGCAGCCGCGCTGGGCTCCGGCGCGAACACTTATCTCACCCCTGACTTCGCCAATAAGCTGCTTGCGGCCATGAACACCCCGCCCCTCGCCGAGGGTGAACTCGCGAAGGAAAACTGAACCATGCGGCGCCGGTGTACGCTCATCTCGACGATATTCTCTCTTATTTAATGCTGCAGTTATCTCATCCGAAAAGTAGAAGAACGCGTGTACGCTGATCTCCCTCTGTAGTCGTTGTTGCCGTCATGAACTATGGTTCGTCTTTCCGGGTTTATGCTTGTCTTCATCTTCGTCATTACCCCCGCTCTCACCCTTGCATCATTTATATTATTGTATCGTTAGTGCGCGCAGCCGGGCTCGCGAGTTTTAATACCTATTTGTCGTCACGGACTTTGCATGCTCTCTACTACTTATTATGCTCATGATTAGGCGTGTTCCCTATTATCGAACGTTGCCCTCATTCTATGATGCAATACTAGTACAACACATGTTTGCGCAAACTGTCTCGCATCCAATGATCCATTCAATGTTACGTCCCCTGGCTCTCCCTCTCCTTCCGTCACTAGTACTAGCTAGTACTGCTCAGATGACATAGAGACTCGGTCACCAGTCTAAACTTGAGGCCAATTCAAACAATTACTATTTAGAATTTGCGGATACAAATTGCCGCTCGAACTCTGTATTGTATCCAAAACATGAACGTGCATGAACGATCAGGTGCTCTACCCCGTTATGTAGATAAGACATAGGCTAGTCCATTAATATTATTGCAACGGAATGGGTGGAGCTACGCACACCACTGCATCCGTCAATCGTAGTATTCGCCAGTATATCCGTGATTCGATATGGCATCCTTCCAATTGTCCTGAAACTCACTCTTCCAGATCGCCTTCAACTCCTCCACCACCTCCGGGCTGCTGTCTACCCACTCTTCATTCTCTCGAAGGCGGTCGAGGCGGTCCATGGTGAGGATCTCGAACCTGTCTCCGGCCCAAACACCACGGTGGATATTTCCGGCGTAGTACATATCTTCCGGAGGAGACGATGCCCAGGCGGTCCGCGCCAGCAAGACATGCGCGAATCCGCCGAGCGACGTGAGGAACGGTGTTGTAGGAGTTTCTTCATCGGCTAGTCTAGCAAGCGCAACGATGTCGACGAACACGCGCTTGGAGAGATTGCATAGGACCCAACGATGTCGTGCGTGATAATTGCGGCGAATGAGAGTCTCGAACGCTGAACGCACGCGCTCGCTTGTAACATACGGTACCGTCATGGGGATCCTTGAGAATGATCGCTTCCTGGGTGTGGGCTGCCACTGGTAAGCTTCGACTTCGCGGCAGCGTACTTTCAAGCAAGTGGCGGTGCCAACGCCGTTCAATTCCGCTAATGTCAAGTCAAGTTCGAGACTTTCAACATCCTCCTCCGTCCACGTTCGCAGGGCGTTTTCTTCGGCAGCGGTGAGAAGACCTTCGGGGAGGCTTTCATGTGTATCTTCGCCGTCGACACAGATCAGCCGATCACCAATCCAGGAAAACGATGCTCTCTCGCGCCGCAACAGGGTGAAGACGTGGCGGCGACCGATGGCTCGAAGGCGTCGGTGAGAGAGACTGAGGCATACGGCGTCTTCAGGGTCATCGATCTGGTCGAAAATAGAATGGATAATTTCATTGGGGAGTTCGAGGCGCCCAAGGCTGGTGTGGCCGTCGGCTGTTGCAGAGGTGGCACTGGTATAATCGTGTCAGAAACCAGCTGCGGTAAAGGAAGGACTAATAGGGGGACTCTACTCACCACGAAGTCCCCGCTAGCGTGGACTTCAGAGGCAAAAAAACTGATAGTACAAGCATTCGATCGAAGCCATGAGGTTCGGTCAATGCTTGACTCAGCCCTTCGAAAGAGATTATTTGTCGCTTGTCTATATTTATTCTGCGACGAAAAAAGGGTCCGAGTCAAATGAGACGCAAAAAGCACACCTCCACGATCCGACATACAGATGCCAGTAACGCGCCATCGAGGCAACAACAGATGGAAATTTCAAGACGGGAGCCTTGGCTAGACTTAGTGGAAAAAACTTGGCGGGTGGAGTCCAGGGGTTTTCCAGGAAAATGCTGATACGGACTGGGCGCAGAGTTGGAGGTTCAAGCTCAAGGGCAGGTTACGCGGCGTGGCACCACTTTTTCTAGAGAGCCTGTGCTTCCGTCCACGTACGTACATGACGTACTACACGAGGTCGGCACTGATCGGCACGACAGTACAAATCGATTGGCGCCGTAGCTGACGGTAGAGGCTGCTGAAGGGATATAAGTGAGGTGCTCGAGGGGAGCCTAGGCAAGGATACGCCGAGTTCCGTCTGAACTCGATTGGCTGCGACGATATCTGCATTGTCACCGTACTTCTGCAAACCAGATGCACGCAAACATGAGAGAATGTTTCATGCGAGGACAAATTAGAAATCTCTCTGATGCGTAGGTACCAGTCATATCTCACCGAGTTGGGAGCTTCAATCCAGACAACTTTCCACCGCCGGGTCGGCGGGATGCAAAGCCAAACTGAATCTATCGTGTCATACATGTTACATACATGCACCTTTTTCCATGTTGAATCCTTCCGAATGGGATTCTACTCCGAAATATTCGTTCGCATTTTGTCAAGGCGTGGGGACCGAAAGGGTTGGCGCGGACATACCTTCGGGATAAGGAGTCTGGTGCTTGCTCGGGGATAGAGATCGTTCATCTCGCTGCTGGCGACTGCATAGCAAGTTGGTGCAAATTGAGAACTCTCACCCGAGAGTTGGTGAATGACAGAAGTATGGACACACCTGAAATGACGGGTTCAACGTAGCAAAGTTAAGGGTCTGGAGTTAGCCTCAGTATCGAAAATTCTGGGTCGAGGAGCTTGTTTGATCGGAAGTCTGGCCTCGGCTGTGTAGTAACTGTCGAGGTGCATTGGCCCAACAGCACACGAGATCTTCACGACTGAAGTACTGAGCGGTCCTGTCAACATCCATCAACGTGTAGAATACGACGTCAAAAGCCTCCACTGCGGTTTCAGGGTGCTTGTTTGAACGTGCCGTGAATCAGTATTGATCGGTCGCGCGGTCACTGGTCTTGCTCCCCAGCCATCTACTTTCGACGATTTGATCCATGACTCTCTGGGCGCCAGGGGCACGGGAGTTGGATGCATATATGTGACTGAGCAGCGGTTACTACCTGCGAACGGGGGTGCATATCGATTGGGCGCGAATCCGCGTCATTTCCTGACAAACCTCGTACCGCCGGCATCACGCCGCAAGGGATAGTGCGCCGCATATCGAAGGTTGGATCGCGTACGTCCCGGAAATAATGTGCAGCAGACAAACCATGTCAAAGTCACCCTGGCCGGGCTAGGTCCTGGGCACTTGCGTTGAGTCGAGCAACAGCATGTATCAGCTGAGAACCCAGGAACAGACGTAAGAGCACACCTGCACCTTGTGCCGTTGTAAACCATCCACACGTCTGGATCAATTCCCATCCTCAATTCTGCCACGTGGATTTCGAGCTTCTTGGCGGGCGGCATTGCACTCACGTTCATTTTGCGTTCATTCTTTGATCTGTCAACGACGATGTGGCAACCCACCTTTCACCCACCTAACGTAGCAGCATTTGCTACAGGGTATCGGCCGTGGTATCTACGACATGCGGGCAACCTCGGGCGTCGAAGAGAAAGTGAGCCTGGCTCCCTGAGAAGCACGCACAAAATTTTCCCGGCCGCGTCTTGATGTGTCGGGGTGGGCCTTGCGTCGGAAGATCAATAACGAGGCTATGGTATCCGCACAAATCTGCGGGTCGAAACCTGTGCGCTTTAGCAGCTGAGGCTTGTGTGTTGATGATTCCTGAGGATGATTCAACAAATGAACGGGATCGGGCCGGCGGAAGCAATTGGCCATAATTATCCATTTACGTGTTCGGAAGGCACTGCCGGCGGGGCCGACGACCGCCCCGCCTCCAGCTCTCTTCCCGACATCCACGACCTCTCGCCATCGACGACAACGACGACGAGCTCACCAGCCTCGCGGCCATATAGTGGGCGATAAAACGATAGGAGCGCTTGTAATTCTGTGAGCGCCCGAGGATCAACGCGCGGAAAAGAAGCCATCAACGTACACTTTCACGTCGCCTTGCTTGTCAACCTCTTCTTTTCTACTCTCCTCCATGGACCCGTCGACGGACACCCTCACCTCGCCAAGTAGTTTGCGCGCAAGCATGGTGCGACCACGTCCGCGGCTGCCGGCTGGCCCTCGCAACCGCACCAAGCAGCAATCGCAATCCATGCAGCCGCAATTGCAGGTGCAGGGCTTCGACCGCCATCAATCCCTACCCTCTCTGTCCACGTCGCCTCTGACAGCATCCGACGACCCCGATCCCATGTCAGAGGCAGTATTGGCGCCTCTGTCGTCCGTTGCATCAGAGGCGGTGAGCCCGTCGGAATCGGCCTCAAATACGCCGCGGGACGAGCGCCCCATGTCCCTACCTGTTCTCTCTTCGCTCTCGTCGACCCCTCCTGTCTCTCGTCCAGCGACACCAGCGACACCGACTATGTCCACGATAAAACCCGTGCCCCGTGCCCCGACGCTCGCGACGCTCCCACCGATCGCGTTCGTGCCGGAGCCACTGCCATACAAGCACCTGACGCTCGACGCCGCGCACTGGACCCTGTCGTCCGCGGAGCTGCAGGCGCTGGTCTCGGGCGCGATACGCGAGAGTGCCAAGGAGAAATTCATCCAGCTGCTGCCGCCGACGGTGCTAGAGGGGCGGATGGCTGAGGACACGGAGCGGGTAGAGCGGGACGCGGACGGCGCCGCGGCGCGGTGGCGGTTTGACGTTGCACGGCGGAACATGCTGATACGGGGGCTGTCGTCTGCGGCGGGGCAGGATGGGGAAGCCGTGCACGCGCTGCTAGGGCAGCTGGTCGCGACCATGGGCGCTCTCGATGGGCACATGCAGACGCTCCTGCATGCCGCGGCGCATCGCGCGCAGCTCGTGCACGCACGGGACACACACAGGGCGAGCGCGCTCGCCGTGGCGCTGCGGAAGCTCAACGCAAGTTACGCGCGGCGGACGCGCGAGCTAGAGCGTGCGCGGGAGCGGATCGCGGCGCTTGAAGGTGAGGTCGAGGAGGCGTGGAAGGTCGCGGAGGACGTCGCGGGCGAAGTCGACCGGCTCAAGGGGGCCGTCGCCACGCTGCAGGAGCGGGTGGCAGCGGGGGCGCGTGCGCGGCCACCAGAGGCCAATGGCGCGGTCGTGGATGAAGGCGACGAGGTGAGTTCGGAGGAGGAAGAAGGCCG
Source organism: Artomyces pyxidatus (assembly GCA_022160305.1). Taxonomy (NCBI): domain Eukaryota; kingdom Fungi; phylum Basidiomycota; class Agaricomycetes; order Russulales; family Auriscalpiaceae; genus Artomyces; species Artomyces pyxidatus. Next base: position 10,647 of record MU277244.1, on the reverse strand, counting down.
TGACGAAGCGAGCATGAACGACATGACGAGCATCAGTCGCGTCGAGGTCGTCGGGGTGATGGGCACCGCAAAGATCACCCAGGCGCGTCTGACCATGGCGCCGGCACCGCGATCGCCGTCCACAGCCTCGCCCGTCAGCCCGCCGACGGTGTTCCCGTCCATGGGCGGGCCACCCGGGAACGCGAGCAAGCGGCTATCGACGTCCAGCCAGCTCTCTCGCGTTAGCGCGGCGCGCAAGCGCAGCATGCGGGCGTCCAAGGCCAGCCTGCGCATCCCGCGCGCACGGTCCAACTCGAACGTACATAACGAGATTGCTAGCGACAAGCGCAGCGTCAAGAGCAAGGCGAGTCGGCGGCCAGAGAGCGAGCAGCCGCCTGTGCCAGTTGTCCCCGCCGACGAGGAGGTATCTGGTTCCTTCTTGGAGATGGAGGGCCGCACTACAGGCGAAGAGGATGCTGGTGTGGATGCTGATGGTGAGGAGGAGAAAGGGAACGACGGCGAACGCGACGTCTCCGAAGACGAGCAAGGTGCGCTGTTTGTCAGCGCATATTTGCGCATATAGTCACCTTAAATTCTTCCTGCTCACCATTACTCCCAATAGCGTCGAGCGCGATGAAGGATGAGAGCTACACTTCCCCGACCAATCCGCATCGGTTCACATACCCGCCCAAACAACATTCAAGACGACCGCGCTCGCCGACAACGCCGAATCTCCTCGCATCGTATTTCGCACCGACCGCGGACGCATCGTCGGCCCGCCCGACGTCCTCATCGTCTGCAGCACCATCTCTAACTTCGCCATCGACATCCTCGCCAACGACTGTGTCGACCTCCACGCTCTCGCCCGCACATCATCCTCCGGAAGAGCACGGCACTGCGAAACCGCAGCATAATATATCTTCGGGTTCGAGTCCCGAACTACACGCCGACACACATGCCGCTGAAGACGAGCCTGTGCGCCGCGGGAACTCGCTTGATCTCCCGCTTTCGCAAGGCGGAAGGCTACGCCGCAGTGTGTCAGAACTTCTCAGATTCAAAAACAAGAATCGGCGAAGAAGCGTCCCCGTGGGCTTTGCACTCAATGTTGATCTAAACGAGGGAGAGGAGTCATAGTCTGTGGTCTGTGAGTTGTTTGTTTCATTTGTGTTCATACCATCCGCACATATCCTTGAAGTATCCGCTTTCGATAGTCGTTCACGTTCTGTTGTACCCCTTAGATCTTCGGCTTGTTGATTGGACGTCATATGTACACCCATTTCTCTATTCTCACTCGCAAGTCGAGGGCCTATGCTCGTCGTACACCGTAAAATACACTTTCTTTGTTTCTATTACGCACCGTTGCATACCCACCTGTCTGTTGGACCGCATCTATATCCGTCGTATATCTTACGCCACTGATCTCATACGCTATAACTAGATCCCTTGGGTCACTAAATAAACAGATCTAGAAGACATTTGTTTTTAGGATAGTGGGTAGTCGAATGGCGTAAGTTCAGGATGAGTCGAGGGATCTCGCGTTAGAGCCTAGTCAGCCTATGCGCCTGCAGGATCTAAAATTGGGCGTATCATTGATAATTCTTAGCTATCCGACCTGAATATAAATGCTGAGGTGAGAAATACCGATGTCAGTACGTTTTCGCGTGGTAACGTTGTATCACAGCCCGCGAGTGCACTGGATGCTCATAGAAGACATTACCCGAGTCATAGAAATTCCTCAATGTTACTTCGCGATATGTGCCGACCTTGTGTGGAAGATTGTCTGGACATGATGAGCAGGTCGACACTGTCATACTTTCGCTGTATTTCACTACTGTGATCACAAGACGACCACACCACCGTTATCCCGCCAAGTTCTATCAAAACTAGACGTTAAATCAATTCAAACAATGAGCTGAAAACGAACGGGCGCAATGGCGAACAGCTACGCACTTCAATTCGTTCAGATTCTTCTGCTCTGGCCTTCAGAGCCTCCGCCATAGCATCGAACGCCGCCTGCAGCTTTCCCTTCATGAAGAATGAGATCGGATATGCCAACAGCCCGCCAAACACCTCCCACGTCTCGTACGTCGTCTGCTCGCCGGCGCCGCGCAGTATCTGCCAGCGTTCGGCATGCATGAGCCACCGTGCCGGCGTGGCGAAGCGCCACGCCAGCCGCAGGTTTTCGTGGTCGACATGCGTGAGGATCTCCTCGGCCTGGGACGGCTTTGCGCTGTCGTCCATCGTCGGCGGGATGTGCATGGCGAGGCGGATGTGGACCCCTCGTTCGGGTGCGCGGCCGAGGAGCGGCTGCCCGGCTTCGTCGAGGGGTACTTGAGTGCGGCTGTTGTTTAGAGCGTCAGCGGAAATGTGTGGAGGGGCGCGGACTGTGTTGACGTGCATGTAGGGATTCCTGGGGACGGTCAGTGTGGATAGCGATGCTTTGAGGGATATGTGACGACGCACCATTCGCTATACGAAGGAAAGTCGAGGAGCACATCCCACACGTTCTTTGGGGGAGCCCTGATTGAGACGGACGACGTGATATAAAAGACAGCGCTGGAAAAGAGGGCAGGGGCGTCGGAAGAGTCGAACATGGTGGATGGACACAGAAGGTCTCTGGCGACGTTGCTCCGACGTACGCCGCCATATACGAGAAACATACATGTGTCATTGAAGGGGCCGAATAAGCTATACATGTTGCCTCTTATGTCCTGCGCGGCGAATCAGGACGACAACGTCTGCTATCATGCGGACACGACGTACGTTCACTGCTGCTCAGACCTTCCCTTAAGCGCCTCTCCCATCACATCAAACGATACCTGCAGATTCTTCCGCATAACGTATTTCAGCACGTACGCGATCGGGCCTGAGAACGCCTCTACTGTCTCATATTTCGTCTTCCCGTCGACGACAGTCAGCCATTGCGCGCGAGGTGCGCTGAGGATGTACGGCACAGGTGGCACGAATTTCCACTCTACGCGGTGCTGCTCGTGGTCGAGGAGATGGACGATTTCCTCAGACTCTTGCAGTTTCGCACTGTCGTCCATGGTCGGGGGGATGTGCACCTTGAGGAAGAGATGCTGGCCTACGGACAGTTCCTGTGAAGACCACTCGTCCTGAACGGTCTGTGAGCGACTTCAGACGAATGTCTTGTAGGTGAGTTATTGGGTATGAGGATGACTTGAGTGAACTAACACGAATGGATTCCTGCGCCAGATACCGAAATGTTCATGAAGTATTATGAATTCAAAGCAGGCCACGCACCATTCTCCATAAGATGGAAAATCAAGCAGTACTTTCCATACTGTCTCCACAGGCGCATCTATAAGGATGGACGTGCCAATCGTGAACACTCCTACGCGGCACAAAGACGAGAAGCTGTCAGGAGCCCCGAGCATGACAAATATATTACATACCATTCGGAGTAGACCGAGTAGTCATCTCATACGGCGTGAACGTCGAGACGAGCTGTTGGAAAGGAGATATTTACAGCGATTTGCATATATGATGGCAGTGGGTGGCGCCGAGAAGCTCGTCGCGCCGCGCCGTCGCCGCGCCGCGAGGAGCTTCCCGGCGCCGCGCGAGGAGCCTCCCGGCGACGTCGACTGACATCATTTCTGCAAATCGCTGTAAGAAATAGGCATATAAGTCTCACAAACTCACGGAGAGACGACCCTTGAGTCCGAGTAAGTTAAACTTGAGTGTGCGAGTATGTGACGTAATGTAACCCTAACCCAGCTGATTCAGACATATCTGCTGCGACGATTCTGTGCGCGCAGCTCACTTTCATCTTCATCTCCTACCATAGCACCGCCCCTCGGAGTGAAGCCAAGCCTGGTTTCTCGAGACTAGGAATACCTGAACTTTGGAGACGATGTCTCTCCAAGTTAATCTATCTAGCCCGGACATAGCAAAGGCGTATCAAGATGTTCTCAACTCGCGAGGTATCGAATGGGTCATCCTGACGTACGACAAGGGATCCAACGATCTCAGAGTCCAAGAGACAGGAAACGGTTTGGACGATCTTGAGGAAGAATTCTCAGATGGCAGGTACGCCGATAGACGGTCTTGAAGCTTTGCGTAACAGGGTTAACGTTTCGTTCAGGATACAATATGCCTTTGCCCGAGTGACAGACCCCAACGTATGTCGTGAATAATCTAATATCCTTCCTGAGACCTTACTCGCGACTTCATCCACAGAGTCAATTGCCGAAGTTTGTGCAAATCAACTGGTGCGGAGATGGTGTGCCGGAGGGCAAGAAAGGTCTCTTTCACACCCACTCCCCCGCAGTCGCGCGGTACATGAAAGGCGCTCACGTCGTAATCAGCGCGCGTAACGAGGTGAGCTTGCCTTTGGATCCCGTTCCGTGAGATTGACAACCAACCCGTGCAGTCTGATGTCACCCCAGCACTCATCATGGCGCGTGTGGAATCCGCGTCCGGCGCAAAGTACTCTGCCCACAAAGAGGAGTCCCGCAGATTCGAGCCCATCGCACCCGTCGGCACGAACTACACACCCGTCGGCAAAGTTGACCTCGCAGAGCTCAGACGCGATGCGACACCTGGGTCTTCCGCATCCAAACCCTCCGTACCCTCCGCACCCCGTCCAACAGCCGCCGCATCCGCCACACGGCCAACAGGCTTCGGTGCCGCGAGCAGGGCACCCGCGGACGCGTGGGATGCACCTGCCGTCAGCGCCCCTCCTCCACCCCCAGCGGCGTCGCGCCCTCCTGTAGTCGCCGCTGCGCGCCCTCAGCCCGTTGCGACTCCGATCGTCCGCGCCGCACCCGCACCCGCTCCAGCTGCATCCACCCCGACGAAGCCAGCTGAGGAAGACCGTATCGGCCCCGTCGTAAGTGATTGCCAGTCTCTCCCAGGAAACTGCTTAACCTGGAGATCAGGGCACCGCATATACTCCAGTGTCTCTACCTGCGCCGAAGAAGCTCAAGAACCCATTCGCCGCGTTCGAAACCCAGGCGCAAACCCCGCAGTCGACTCCACAGCGCGCGACACCGAGCGGCGGCAAGCTCACCTGGAGCGAGCGCCAGGCGCAGGCGAAGCAACGCGCCGCGGAGGAAGAGGAGGCGAGTCGCTCTGCGAGCTTCAAGCCGCCTCCGGCCTCGTCTGCCCCGTCTTTCGGACGCGCGGCTCCGCCTGCGTCTTCTTCGGGTTTCGGCAAAGTCGCCGCCGCCGCCGTTGGTGGTGCTGCTGTAGCGGCGGCTGGTGCTGCTTTGATCAGCGTGGCCGAGCCGGAACCGGAGGAAGAGGCTGCAGCGGTGCGTCCCATAGCAATTGTCTGCGTGAATATAGTGAGGCTGAGTAGAGATCTCAGCCGCCACCCCCGCCGCCTCCGCCTCCACCGCCTGCCGCTACGCGTCCCCCGGCTGCGCCCGAGCCGGAATATGAGCCCGAGGTCGAGGAGGAAGCCCCGCCCCCTCCGCCCCCTCCTCCGCCACCGCCACCGCCGCCACCCGCGGCACCTGTCGCCCCGGTCAGTATCATTCGCTCTAGGCACGCTTTCGCGATCTGATACACTTCTGTTCGCTGCCAAAGCCTGCACCGATGTACGAGCCTGAGCCTGAGCCCGAGCCCGAGGCTGTTGCACCCAGTCACGGACAAGGCTTGACGGCCGTCGTTATGTACGAGTACGAGGTGGGCTGTCGGCTGTGGAATTGGCCATTGTGAAGTCATTGATCCGGCGGGGGTTTTTTTTTTTCGTTTCTTCTAGGCTGCAGAAGAGAACGAGATGTCCCTCGTTGAAGGCGAGCTGATTGAACAGATCGAGCAGATCGACGAGGGCTGGTGGTCCGGCGTCGGCGCCGGTGGGGCGAAGAGCGGACTATTCCCAGGTACATTTTTTCCTCGAACGCCAGTTACCTCATCTCACAGACCGTCCGATTTCGCAGCGACCTACGTGGAGCTCATCGAGCCACACGCTGAGCCGGAACCCGAGGCCGATATCCCGCCTCCGCCACCTCCGCCCCCACCTCCGCCTGTGAGTTACCTTACACCTGCACATCCCTTTCAGCAACTCACCATCCTTCAGCCCCCTGCTCCCGCGGCGCCCGTTGCGGCGCCTGAGCCTGAGCCCGTCCCCGAGCCTGTTTCAAACGAAGGAGTAGTGGCCATCGCCATGTACGAGTGCGTGCCGTCGCTTGCTATATGTGCGCGTGCAATGCTGATGGCCTGTGTTGCAGCTACGACGCGGCAGAAGATAACGAGCTGTCGTTCCGCGAGGGCGACCGCATCACGCAGATCGAGGCTGCCTCGGACGATTGGTGGCAAGGGACAGACCAGCACGGCAATGTTGGGCTTTTCCCCGGTGAGTGTTACCGTTTCCTTGTGTCGGGCGAAGCTGACTGCTGTGAATAGCAAATTATGTCGAGGTGCGCGAGTGATTGGATCGGAAATGCGGAACTGGAAGTAGAATATATGCAGAGTGTATGTGTTCGATGTAAACTCCGGACAGGCGAGTGCGAGATGATCAGAATAGTACTACCCAGCGTCATAGTGTTGAGAACAACCGTACGCGACTGCGCACCTACTGGCATGGGATACGCGGGAAGTTTGACAACGTTCAGCTGCTGGGCCCAAATGTAGAATATACGAACAGTGTATGTGTTCACTGTAGATAGAAGATCGCAATGATGGACTGGTGTCAACGACTGACTGGCAGTTGACCTGGCTCCGCGGCCCGTCAGGACTTTCAGGACTTTGGGCTGCTTCACGGCACTACGGTGAAAACAAGTGTTCCGCCAAATCATTCCGAAAGCCATTGAATTGTGTTATTATTCGTAATATAAACGTCCAAGGCTCCAATCGAAGGCTGGATCGATATGCGGCACGTTGGCAGCTGCGCGCGTTCAGGCTGAAGCCACCTTGATGAGTAAAGTCTTGGTTTGCGTCCTGAGATATTGTCAATGAAAATTGGATCCATGTCTGTGGAAGAGTAGTAGCTACCAGCTTTCGACCCACGCGTGGCCCATTTCTACTAAGGTCGTTAGTCCCCACGGCCCATACAACGGATGGTGCCTTACCTTTGCCGTACCCTGACGTCTTCCAGCCGCCAAATGGCACATCGTAATGCAGGGTCGGGGATGCGGTATTGATCCCAACCTGTCCAGACTCGAGCTGCTTCGCGACACGGATTGCACGGTCGATATCCTTGGTGAACACCTGCCGCGAACTCTTCTTTAGCCACAGAAAAGCCGGTGCCAGTACTGTATGCTTACCGACGCGTACAATCCGTACTCGGAGTCGTTGGCGCGGCGGATGGCCTCCGCTTCGTCCTTGAATGTGTGGAAGACAAGGACAGGCCTGGGAGACACGACGAGGCGTAAGAATGCTGTGCGCATTTGTGGAAACGAACATACCCGAAGACCTCATCTACGTTGAGCTTGCTGTCGTCCGCGAGATTTGCAAACAGCGTGGGGCGGACGTACGATCCGTCGCTCTCCCCGCCCGCGACGAGTGTGCCGTCCTTCTTACCAATGTCGATGAAGCTCTTGACTTGCTTCAGCTGGAGAGCGTCGGCGACAGTGCCCAGTAGATTCTCCGCTTTGATTGGATCCCCTTGCTTCTGCGCCCAGCCGACGTAGTGGGCCTTCAGGTGCTCCAGGAAGGTAGGCGCCAAGGACTCTTCGACGTAAACGCGTGCGTTCGCCTGCATCATAGAGCTCAGTCCGGGAACACCTGAATGGGGTTCGAGTGACTCACTGTGCATGTTTGGCCCATGTTGACGAGGTTGCTCAGCACAACGGCATCGACTGCGTTCTTCTGGTTTTGTGGATGAGTATGCAGATAGCCCTCAAGACGGAAATGTGCGGCGCACGAGATCTGCATCGGCGAATACGATGGTCGGCGACTTTCCTCCGAGCTCGAGTGCTGTGAGCGATAGCAGTAGATCCCACTTACTTATGAAGAAAGTGATGACGCAGGACTTACTGACGACCTTCAGATTACTCGCAGCAGCAGCAGTCTGCACGCGGCGACCGGTCGCCGTAGATCCTGTGAAGGACAGCTTGCGGATCTCCATGTGCTCAGATAGGTAGCTACCTGTCATTCCTGCACCATTGACGACGTTGACGACGCCGGGGGGGAACCCGGCCTCCTTCGTGAGCCGAGCGAGAGCGAGGGGCTTGAAAGTCCATGTTACACGTGAGCGCAAGGGGCTAGAAGATGTGATTGAGTGACACGCACAGCTAGAGGGGATTTCTCCGACGCCTTGAGGATGATGCAATTCCCCGCAGCGATTGCTGGGCCGCTAAAGAAAATGCACCCGTCAGACTGCTTCGTTTGAAAATCTGACTAAATCGCTCACACTTTCCATACCCACATGACGCAACTGACGTTCCATGCTAACAACAGAGGGTCATAATTCCGTAAGGATAGCCGTGAAAGGAGGCATACGTATGATTCCGGCTACCACACCGTAAGGCTGTTTAATCGAGAGGTTGAGATGCCCGGCTTGGTTCAGGGAGCTTTCGCCGTAGACAGCTTCAGACAGGCCCTAAGGCGAAAACTTAGCCCTTCGCTTAAACCAAGAAAGCGCGATAATCTCACGGAAATGGTTTCAAGGAAGTCCACAGCCCAATCAATTTCCATCATTGCTGGGCCTTTCGCCTTCCCGACTGCGTACACCTCGAGGTCGCTCAGCTCGTCCGCGTTCTCCTTGACCAGGTCTGTCAACTTCCGGAGATACCGTCTACGCTCTTTTCCGGTTAGCGCCGACCAGGCTAAGTTATGTCATACTGTCAGTTTCATTGAGGATTTACGGGACGCATCACTGACCTGGGAAGGCCGCCTTTGCGGCAGCGACGGCGGACTCGATGTCGTCCTTGTTGGCGGACTGGACCGCCGCCACTGGGTGCCCGGTGGCAGGATTGACGACTTCAATCGTCTCGCCACTAGCGGCGTCAACGAACTGTATACGGAGTCGATGAGCGTCGAGGAAGCTGGTCTGCAAGCTGTATACGGTGGGAAAGGTGGACACATACTTCACCGTTGATGAAGAGTCTGGTTTCTATGGGATACTTGGCGGCGGTAGACATCTGAGTAAGTATGTTCATGAGTCCGTCAAAAGGATATCCGCGACATTTTATATCGCTCTTACCAGGAAGAAGAGCCGATACTGCCGAGCCTCGTCGTCACAAAGGCATTAGGAGACCACAGCAGCGTGATCCTTTCCCCTCGTCTTCAGCACCAATGTTTACCCTTCGAGTACATTTGAGATCCATGCTTAGAATCGTTCCTCGGCGCTCCGTCTCTACGGGAACTTGAAGCTGAGCTCGGTCTCCGAGTCGACCGAAAAAATCCGGATGGCCGAACCATGCCCGACCCTAGCTGCGCAAACACGGCGAACGCCGGGAGGAGCGCTCGGCATGGTTGGTCGTGAAGAAAGGTTCACAAACCTGGCAAAATGTCAGTTAGGTGACCATTAGTGCCCATCTTCGAGGATGGTATTTAAGCAGAATCTGTTGAAGCTGATGATCCGTTAGCACAGACGAAAATAGGCTCCTGGAGTTCCCCATGACCGGGACCAACAACCTGTGGAGATATAGCTTCGGGTCATCGGCACATTGGATGCGTCATGCCCCCGCGCGGCGGTGTTGTACGGAGATGTATAAGGACGCATACCGGCAGAGCTGCTAATTTCCAAAGCGCCGATCCATAGTGGGTGGAGCGACGAAACTTCGGGACCCTTGTCCTGAATATCCCAGGACCTGGACTTCAAGATATGGTCACGCTCGCCGGCATTGGTGAAGAACACATGAGAAAAAGCGGCAGACGCGTGAAACGCGTGAGTTGTCGCCAATGTTAGACAGCACTGAGCGGCGGCGAGCCCTGCGAGTTTCAGTGAAAGCAATCAGGAGTCAATTTGTAGAAGGGAAAAGACGTTGAAGTGAAACCAGATCAGTTATAGACAGCCATGCATGGTACAGCTGAGGTTTTCTCAGTGGGTATGGATTACGAAGTAGACGACATAGTCGGTAGCGACCACAGCTTCGTGCACGCCGCGGTGTTCGCCAGGGCGAATAAACAGGATGCAATTGGATTTATGGGTTTTGGGAACCAGGGAGAGGGGGCCGGTGAGAGTGAAGAGCTCGCCGAAAGAATGGTCATCAACACACTGCAGAGTAGGGGGCGTGGAGAGGGGAGCGTAAACCGTCGCTGGTACCGGCTTCTTCGACTTGAGGAATGCCTGCCAGAGGCGATCATGCAAGGTGTGCTCTGGCTCGCAGAAACTGAGGTGGCGGGGCTATCATGTCGACATGCGATTAGGCGAGCAACAAGATGAGTGTGGGCCTTCATGGTATGGACGTACCGCGGAGTACATCTCAAAATCGGTAATGTCAACGTTCATTTCCCTGAACAAGACAGGATACGCCGCTTTCTTGGTATCTCGAACATTGAAGTGTTTCCAATCGTTTACTGTGAATGCGAAGAATTCACGTCGAAAATCCTTGGGGCCAATATACGATCATTGCCATCTTGGCTGGAGGTAGGCGGCGGACGAACGGTATTGAACGATGAGGATAGGATAGGATAGGATATACACCGCAAGGGTCCCATTGAGGAACAGAGCGGGGGTCCGTACTAGTACATGTCAGGAACAAGTACACTACGGATGCTCTAAGGATGCCCTGCTTCGATCACGCTCTAAGAACT
>MU277243.1:140973-192923 GCA_022160305.1 Artomyces pyxidatus | reverse complement strand
TGGTCGGTGACTTGGGTGGTTCTTCAGCTGTCCTCGACACAGTCTTGACACCAACTCATCTTGCCATTCATCAGGTCTTTCCTTTTTCTCGGCCTACTTGCGGGAGGACCTGCTGCGGTATGGTACGGCTTTGTCAGCGTGGAAGAGACGCTGTTGCTCATGATGCACTCACAGGTCGTCCTATCTCATCACAATGGTCTCGATGATCATCACCTCTCTCGTCCTCGCCGAGATCTGTTCTGCCCTGCCGTTGAGCGGATCCATATACATTTGGGCGGCCGAGAGCGCGGGGCCCAAACATGCACGGTTCTTCGGTTTTGTCGTCGCGTGTTGGTCGACCACCTCCTGGATCACATTCACAGCAGCTAACTGCCAAAGTACTGTCAATTACATCGTCTCGCAACTTTTGGTCTGGGAGATTGACTTTCCTGGTGGTGCTAATAATGACAATGTCCGATGGCGTGCGATGATCTGGGCCTTGTCTGAAGGCTTTCTCATCATCTCCGTCATGATTAACTATCTTCCTCCAAGGGCCTACTCAGGAGTCCTCAAGTTTTCGATTGTAATAATCTTTCTCGACTTCTTGTTGTGCGTCATCTGGCTACCCATTGGCGTCCACAATACATACGGCTTTCGCTCGGCAAAGGAAGTCTTTACCGCGACTTGTAAGTTCCCCTAGCCTGACACTCTTTCGTCATACAGCGTTCTGATGCGGTGGCTAGATAACGGCACCGGGGCGCCTCCGGGGTGGAACTGGATACTCTCATTGTAACGACCCGCCGAAAATCGTGACTGAGGATAATTTCTTACAAATGATTTAGCTTCTTCAGTGCCAGCGTGTTCGTTGGATTTGATGCATCTGGTCACGTCGCTGAGGAAACTAAACACGCAAAGTGAGCACGCCTTTTGAGAAATCGCCTCACCGGGCCTTATACCGATGATAAATCACAGTGTCGTCGCCGGCCGCGGCATCATAGGGAGCACACTTGCGACAGGGGTGTTTGGCTTCGCGACAACGATCCTCTTCCTCTTCTGCACCCCCGATTTAGAAACCGTCTTTGCGCTCGATGCGCCACAGCCCTTCGTCCAGATATATGCCCTGGCGCTCGGAAAGGGCCCGAGCATCTTTGTCACTGTCGTTGTCATCCTCTGCAGCAGCATGGTGCGTTCTGCTTCCAATTCTTTACACTGTCCAGCTCATGCAACAACTCCCGACAGACGAGCACAGTCACAATTCTTGCAGCCTCACGCCTAATTTTCGCCATCGCACGGGATGGCGTGCTACCTCTCTCCGGGTGGATTGGACAAGTGGGTCAGGATGGACAACCGCGCAACGCAGTGACAGTGGTCTTCGTCATCGGCGCAGTGCTACTGTGCTCGGTCCTCCCGAGCGAGGTCGCGTATACCTCCCTGCTATCTGCCGGTGGCGTCGCGACAATTGCGGCGTATGGGCTCATAGGCTTGCTACGCTTCACGATGACGCCCCACGCGTTCAAAGCATCGCACTTCTACCTGGGGAAGCTCGCAAGGCCGTTCTACTCCATCACCATCCTTTCTATGGGACTCTTCGTTGCCGTGTGTGACTTCTTTGTCCTTATTCATGCGGAGTGGCTGAAACGCTTGCAGGTGTTGATCTCACCGTTCTACTTCCCCGTGTCCGCGCAGTCGTTCAACTTTGCCTGTGTCATATTCGGTTTTGTCACGATTTTCGCCATCGTATCCTGGTGGCTCACGCCAGCAGAGAAATGGCTTCGCCAGCAGCAGATTGAACAGGCATTCCATTCTACCGAAGGCCGTTCAGATGGTGGCCCACCAGTCAGAATTATCGCTGTGGAAGTCATCCCATCGAAAGAGTGACGGTAGCTGCTATCGCGATTGTGGGTGTTCTGCAGTTTGGATATGTACGTTTTCGCACGCTCCCGGTTCAGCTTCAAGGATAGAATTATTAACTTGGCTCTTTCCACACCAGCCAAGCTTGAGAACAAGCAGGTAGGCAATCAAGTTTCCTTCAAGTGGTAGAACAGATTCACTACTACTCTCTAGTCACATCCTCCGGACACACACCCCATAAAATCTGAGTATATTCTATAAATAAACATCTGCCACACCAGTCACCAAGAGAAGCCCGATCCTTGAACCACCCTACAAAAATTTCACTCCTGTTTTTTATCGGAACCGCCGTCCTCAGACATGGCGTGGACATCGGTACCGAGTTTCCCTTCGGCGACTTGCAGTGCCTGCTCGATCTGCTCCTGGCGGAGCCACTTGTCCGCTGGCGTAAACCACCACGCCGCCACCGCAAACATTGTCACAAACCCGAAGATCACGCACGCGAAGTTGAACGATTGTGCATCGACAGGGAAGTAAAACGGTGAGATGAGGACCTGCACAGCGCGATGACGAGTGAGCCCACAAAATCAGCACACATAGCGAGGAGACTCACCGCAAAAACAAAACCGTTCCAGATCACGCTCACGATGTAGAACGGCTTCGCAAGCCTGCCGAGGTAGAAGTGCGACGACTTGAATGCGCCCGGTGTCACGGTGAAGCGCAGGAGCGCGATGAGCCCGTACGAGGCGATGGTGGTGACACCACCGGAGGACAGCAGCGATGTGAACGCGGTCTGGCTCGGGAGAATCGTGCACAGCAGGAGGGCACTGAAGACAAAGACGACCGTCACTGCGTTCCGTGGCTGGCCGTCTTTGTTGACTTTCCCAATCCACCAGGAGAGGGGGAGCACGCCGTCGCGGGCGATGGCAAAAATCAAGCGCGACCCGGCTACGATAACAACGGTCGTGCACTGTCAACGTACAGTAAGTGAGCGAGGGCTAACGCGAAGGAGGCAAAAAGACATGCCATGACGTTGCTGACAACGGCGACAATGGTCATGAAGATGCTCGGGCCTTTACCGAGCGCCAGCGCGTAGATCTGTACGAAAGGCTGCGGTGCGTCGAGGGAGAACACGGTCTTGAGGTCCGGCGTGCAGAAAAGAAACAGGATGACGGTGCAAAACCCGAATATGCCCGTTGCGGCCACGCTGGAGATAATGCCGCGGCCTGCGGTGACACTAGGAGGGATGTTCAGTGTCCTTCAGTTGGTGAGCCATTCAGTATGGACTTACTGCGCATTCTTCGTCTCTTCAGCAACGTGGCCTGAAGCATCATAACCGATGAATATGGATCCACTAAAGAGGCTTTGGGATAAGTCAGTATGTGGGCTGACGCAGATCCTATACGGAGTCGTACAAGGATAAGACCCAGTTCCATCCCGGAGTAGCCCCAGTGCCGTTATCTATTATTCAGTCAGATAGGTAGGCTTCAAGGATTCTTCAACTTACAGGTTGAGGTGAAGACCTCCTTTGCCGAACGAAGACCATACGTGCTGTGGGCGGCGATGGGTAACCAGATAAGGCACAGTAGAAAGTCGAGGAAGATGAGAACTATTGAGAATTTGAATATACCAGAGTAGACCTTTGGCGGGAGGTAGTTCATCACGACGGATAGAATAAGGAAGCCCTCAGACATAGCCCAGACCATTGCTCGCCATAGGATGTTGTCGTTGCTGATACCTCCCGGGAAATCGATCTCCCATATGGCAAATTGAGAGACCACGTAGTTGGCAGAGCCCTGGCTGCTGGTTGCCGTGAACGTAATCCAGGAGGAGGCGGCCCAGCACGCCACCATGAAACCAACGAATCGCGCGTACTTGGGACCTGCACTCTCAGCGGCCCAGATGTATATCGAACCGCTAAGCGGCAATGCGGAGCAGACTTCGGCGATGACGAATGCGGTGATGACCGAGAAGGTCACAGAGATGAGGAATGTTGACCTGAAAATGGTTGCTGGTATGAAACTATGAGTAGTTTCTGGGTGTCTTACCATACTGCCTGAGGACCGCCAGCTAGCAAGCCGAGGAACATGATTGTCCTTTGAATTCCTCAGTCGGATAGCAACACCAGTATGTGTCTCCAGGCCCGCTTACCTGATGCTTGCCATAAAATTCAGAGTCACAAAGCTTGCGGCGAAGTTCTCCAAGAAGTGCCATGTGCGGTGCAGTTGCTGTGAACAACCATGAAGGCGCCATCTCCACACCATGGGTAAGAGCGAACCTGTTTGTATCCGAGCTGCGCCTGTGCACGGCAGATAACATCAGTACTCTGAGGCTTCGAAGTAGGCCCGACCACCAAGAAACTTTGTAGTACGGCGACGTGTGGGACATCCGAACTAGAGATCAGGAGACACCCACCATTTGGAGTTCATCTTGATCCATAGAAGACGCAGCCTCGTTGACCGAGTCACTCTTGACGGATCCCGTACTTGACATGGAAAGAAAGGTGGCAGAAAAGTTTGACGAAGTCAGGCTCTACAGTAGTTCGCATGCTCTTTATACATTGGTCATGAACCAACTAGGTCAAAAACTCTTCGACTTGCTGGGCGCGTAAAGGTGATGCACAGCACGTCCCTCCGTCTTCCCCGGCGTGTGATGTTGCGAGCATGAGAGAGGATGTAGATCTGAAATGCCTTCCTTCCCGATGCGGGCAGATGTGAGAGAGGTTGACAAGGCTCTAATGGGAATGCTCACCTGCAGTGCGAAATGTAGAATCTCCCATCAACAACGGTAATATCAGACGCCCCACAGGTGCACATTGGAGAAGTGTGTGACTGGCGTACGACAAACCAACGGAGGATGAGCGACATCAAACGACGACGACAGCATCGGGGGGTAATGAGCTTTGAGCGACAAATTGGTTCGGGTATCAAGGGACATCTAATTGAGAAAACGAATTGTGTTGCGAAGATGCTGATCCAGTTCAAGAAGAGCTTGCAAGTTCTTCTGGATTTCTATTGACCTCCTGGATTGTCGCACTCCGAGATGGTCTGCAAATTTGAGATTGATGCTAGCCTTGACCACCATCCCCCCAGACTTGGCGAGAGGCTGACAGAATTCCAGACCAGAGGTCGAGTAGCCAGATAACAGAAAGCCTGCTCGGAGGCCTGTAGAAACCATGGCGTTCCGTTGGAAGAGCTCAATAGAAGGATCACTGGTTGTTGAAGACGGCTCGCGCGAGTGACGCGTCGGTGGCTGTGCAAAGCCGGTCAGCTTCGCTTCCAACTTGAAGCTTGAAGACTCAGCTTGACTCTTGACGGCGACAACCCCGGTGGCCACTGCATGAATCGAGACAGTGGCCTCAGACTGTAGGCAAGTCAAGTCAAGTCCTCCATAGTATCCCTACAAACTGACAATGGACGTTCCCGGACCGCAGACTTAGAGTCCCGCATCCGCCGTTCGAGCGCCCTTCCTCCACCTTATGTCTTATCATATCCCACTCGCAATTTTTGTGCAGAGGTGGCCAATGGGCGTCTCATACAACTCGATCTGGTCAGAATCGCCCAGTCGACACATCCCTGATTTTCATTGCCTTCCCGCTGCATATCCCACCCTGACCTCCCCCCCCTCTTCTGAGTGATTTGCTCGACGCGGGAAGGAGTTTGTCTGACATATCAAAACGACCGTCTGGATGATGCGAACTCCGCGGATTGGCCGCTATCGTTGCTGCTCGCGAGGATGACCCATTCACTTTTCCTTCCCTCATATGGCCTTCCCTGTGGAACTTCCACCATTCATTTCTGATCCACGCGCCCCGATATATGCAACGCCCCCGGCACTGTGAATGTATACGATCACTAACGCAATTCAGCTTTATAGCGTGGGCAAAGATAGGCAGAACCCTCAAGGCTCAGTCTTCGTGGATCTGACGAATTTGGGTGGTGTCAAAGAAGTATCCTCAACGCCGTCTACATCGGAGAAAAACCACCATCATGACCGTATTTGCAGTGGAGGTCCATTTGAACTACAGACTGCCATTGCGACGAGGGTAGGGCCACGTCGCACGTCGGCTGCATCCGTTCGAGGAACGTCGTACATTACGTCCGATAAGCACGATCTGTTGGGGTGCTACTGGTCATATGGCTGGTGAAAGGTAAGCTCTCCCTGATGTCGCCTTTTCGCTGATCCTGGCCATCTGGAATAGCGTTACCGCCTCCGCGACATCATCACGACTAAGATCACGACGGGCCACGGGCTGTTCGGGCTCGCTCGGCTGACTCTCTCCCTTCTCTGCATAGCTTCGCGCTCGACAATACCAAATCATTTGTCCAGATTCCTGCGCCGGCGCCCAGCAAAGGTTCGAGCGTTGTCATGACCTTCATCGCAGTCGTCTTCCATCTTCAAGTGCACATGCACCCATTTGTCTGCCAACCAGTATGTCCTTGTGACACAGAACGCGAGCGTGGCCCTCGCGGTGGCCTCACGCCTGACACGTCAGTGTCACCTGTCTCTACCCGCGTGCTCCCAGTATTTGGGGCGGACAAGCTCGTTGTGCTACTGTGCCACACATTGACGGAGCTCGAGGCGACCGACATTGACGGAGCTCGAGGCGACAGATTTTCACTTCGTCGTGTGAGAGCAGCCACTTCTATTCGCCGATGCGCTCTGGAATGAGCCATGGTCCCCACTACGTGCATGCTGTCTGTCCGGTCCTTTCCGCGTGCGTGCATTGATATGTAGCGTGTTGGGGTGGGTTAGGTCACAATCCGCTCGTTTCACTACTTCCTCGTCGATGCGCAGTCATTCGACTTTGCTCCGGCAGTGTTCGGTGCTGTGATCATCTTCGCGCTCATGTCGTTGTGGCTCACGCGGGTGAAGAGGGTTGCTGCGTCTGGAATAATCCAATCTTGAGGCGCTGCATTCTCTGTTACGCCATTTCTGACAGGGCATTCACCGCCGCCGAAGCAGTTACGTCGAAGGAGAATAGACAACGACTTTTGGACGGCTTTATGTAATTTAGTTGCCCTACGCTACAGGCGCTTACAGCGCCAGGCAAAATGACAAGTGTAATAGATGGCCATAGCAGGCAGCACCTCGTTTAGATCGAGGGAAGGTGCACACAAAATTATGGGCCTGCACGCTATACCAGCTGCGTCATGCTGCATTGCCAGGTACAGGCAAGTGATATCAACCATCCATACGATATAAGCAGTGAGTCTCGTGGCTCATGATAACTTCACTGCTATTGCCAGTCAACCAGCGCCGGCAGTGAGCGGCATCCTTCATCAGACACCTACGGTTCAATGAGTACGTTGCAGCGAATGTCAAGAACTGTATCACACAGCTTTCAGCCTGTGGCCAGGAGATCGGGTTTGCATGTTGGCGGCCCTGCAGTTAAAGAACCTGCGTAAGTAGTTGCATTTGGAATAATTACATCCGTCCCGTTACACCCCGGGCTGTCAGCCTTTTCTGTACATACTACAGGGAAAATCGGCCCAATTTTTCGTGCGTTCGTCAAGTTCGCTGCAGTAAGTCGGAATGAAATTTTAGTCTTCCCATTTTGACAGACCAACTTCCACAGGGAGGACAGATGGGGCGACCTCGAGGCGCTCGTCGAGGTCACGGCCTCCCTCTGTAGATTGCAGCGCCTTCTCAATCTGCTCCTGGCGTAGCCACTTCTCCGCCGGTGTGAACCACCACGACACGATGGCGAAGATGGTCACAAAACCAAATATGACACATGCAAAATTGAAGGATTGAGCGTCGACGGGGAAGTAGAACGGCGAGATCAAGACCTAGACAGACTTGTCAGCGTAGTAAGAATCAAGGGGGAAGATCTGAAACACACGGAAAAGACGAGCCCGTTCCACAGCACGGTCACGACGTAGCACGGAAAGGCGGACCTGCCGAGATAGAAGTGGGACGACTTGAACGCGTTCGGCGTCATTGTCAAGCGCAGCAGCGGAATGAGGCCGTACGACGCGATGGTCGAGACGCCACTGGAAGACAGGAGTGAGGTGAACGCGACCTCGCTCGGGAGGATTGTGCACAGCAGTACTGCGCCGAAAATGAAGACCACGGTCACTGCGTTCCGTGGCTGTCTATCCTTGTTCACTTTCCCGATCCACCAGGAGAGGGGAAGTACACCGTCGCGCGCAACGGCATATACTAAACGCGAGCTTGCGACGACGACGACAGTTGTAGTCTATCCAGTAACAGTGAGTAGAAGGTATCGGAAAGGAGGTGGCGGGTGGCATACCATGACACTGCTAATGACGGCAATAACTGTCATGAAAACACCGGCACGCTTTCCAAGCGCTAAGGCGTATATCTGGACGAATGGTTGCGGGGAGTTTAGAGAGAAAATGACATCGAGGTCGGGTGTACAAAATAGGAAGAGGATAGTCGTGGCAAATCCAAGTAAAGCTGTCGCTATCACACTGCTAATGATGCCTCGGCCGGCAGTGACACTATATTTTGTGGTTACTTTTAATTCGAGGATGCCTCGATACAGGCTTACTTGGCGTGTTTCGTTTCTTCAGCAACATGGCCTGAGGCATCGAAGCCGATGAAAACAACCGCACTGAAGAAGCTAAACCGAATTGTAAGTCACGAATATGCATCAACTATCACCGTCCTTACAAAGATAGCATCCAGTTCCATCCTGGAGTCGCCCCAGTACCGTTATCTATTCAACTGGGGTTAGAATTTGACCATGACGAAATATTTGACAACATACACGTCATGGTGAAAGCATCCTTTGCCGATCGTAGGCCATAGGTGTTGTGCACACCGATAGGCAGCCAGATGAGGCAGAGTAAAAAGTCCACCACAATCAATGCAACAGAGAACTTGAACACGCGAGAGTAGGTTCTAGGTGGAAGATAGTTCATGGCGACAGATAGTATGAGAAACCCTTCCGACACCGCCCAGATCACGGTGCGCCACTTGACGTTGTTGTTGGAGATGCCGCCCGGGAACTCGATTTCCCACACCACGAGTAAGGAGACGATGTAGTTAGCCGTGCTCTGGCAGCTGACCGCGGTGAAAGTGATCCACGACGAGGTCGACCAACAGGCAACGATAAACCCGACGAGTCGGGCGTACTTGGGTCCCGCGCTCTCGGCAGCCCAGATGTAGATCGAGCCACTCAACGGCAGGGCAGAGCAGATCTCGGCGATAACGAAGGATGTGATGGTCATGAAGATCATGGAGATGAGGAACGTGGACCTGGCAATGATATCGCGTCAGTATAGTGAGCAATTACAGGCGTCGAATGTGTGGTACCTACCATACAGCTTGAGGACCCCCTGCGAGCAAGCCGAGGAAGAAGAGGATCCTGAAGATTCTATCATGAACGAGAATCGAACACCTCTGTTCATTTGGTCGCTCACCTGATGGTTGCCATGAAATTCAGAGAGACGAAGCTCGCCGCAAAGTTTTCGAGGAGGTTCCACGTGCGGTGCAGTTGCTGTAAGAAAAGAGAGCTATTCAGTGGGCCTATTTTCGAGGAGAGGTTGATTTTGACAGACTGGTTTGTATCCAAGTTGTTCCTGATAGCCGGGATAAATAGTGAAATTCAGTCATGTGCAGGCGCAAGCGAGACATTGCATGAGTGTTGCGACGTACCAGTTGGGACTCGTCTTGGTCGACGTCACATAGAACCTCATCAGCCTTGCAAGACGGGGAAGCCATTGTGCTTGAAGGGAGAGACGGAACGATCGAGTAGCCCGTGTATCAAGTATTCGCATGCCTCTTATGAAAGGAATGTACATCAATGACTGGGCGGGGGGAGTTCTGATAGAATGGGACGCACGGCTTTCCGCTAACCGGAATGTCGATCTTCCTTCCAATGACCGCTGTCTTCGTGTGGTGACAGGTCGATTCAACCCCACATAGAATCCGGATATTCGTCTCTCCGAGATGCCGTTGAGTCTATTTGCTGAGGTGATTCCATTTTGCTTTCGACGGACGCTGCTGATAGACTTACTGCGAACTCCTGGGTGCGTCCTTGAGAAGCTATCCCGCTGCCTAAGGTGGTCGGAAGCTACAGCTTTCGAGAAGTGCAAATTTCATGCCAATCAGAAAAGTTGACAGAAGGGGGACGGTTGTGAGCGCCAGATATTTGAATGTAGCGGTCCGCAGAGTTCGCAACTATGCATCGAGCTCCGCGTCGATAGGATGGCTCAGAGTTGAAGTCATAGAATGCCAAGGAGATCACTTCAAGAGCGGACCAGACCACAGGCGAGGTGTGTATGCGACCGCCGATGAAGAGTCGTAGAATAGAATTGGCGCCTAGCTAGAAGAGGAGTTGAAGACACCGTCTGTGCTTCTGTCGCCTTGCGTTGGTCATTTCCGGAGCGCCAAAGCATCAGGAAGAACATGTATTATGCAACACGCTGGCGTTATCCAGTGACACAGAAACATTGTTGAACGACCTGAGCAATGTGTGAGCTGGCCACAAGAGTCAGACAAGAGTCGACACTGCCAAGTCGACACGCACAGAAATAGAATCAAAGTTAAGCTCGATGGTCGCAGAACACGGATGCATGGACACCATACACAGTCGAGTAGCTCTCCGATGGTCTCGAGTGCAATTGAACCAGACTGGGAAGGGAGAAGGCCCACGTTCGCTTTTGCTGAGATGATGATGGAACGCGATGAAGCGCGGCAAGTTGAAGGCGCCCGTACGGTGGCGGTGTCGATGTCCGAATCGGGCAATCTGTCGGGGAACTGGCTGTATCTCAAAACACTGTTAGGCGGACTCGGCAGACGCGTGTTCTACAAAACCAACGAAGAAATTGATGTATTTATGCATTCCGAATCCATAAAAAAACAGAGATATATAAATGTGACCGTCTCCTCAGTTCCCCTCCTTCTCTGTCGGCTTTTCCGACAGATCGGTGTCCACCACGGCTGCAGGAGCGGCGACGTCGGGGTGCCCTTCCGATGAATGTAATGCGACCTCAATCTGCTCTTGCCTCAACCACTTGTCTGCAGGCGTCAACCACCACGACACGATCGCAAAGGCGGTCACAAAACCGAAGATAACACACGCAAAGTTAAACGACTCTGCATCGACGGGGAAGTAGAATGGCGAGATCAAGACCTGAGAAAAGTCATAGATGAGCTCCTTGAACGCGAAGAGAAGGACCGCGTCACACGTACAGCAAAGATGAGCCCATTCCAGACCGCGCTCACCAAGTAGAACGGCAGCGCGAACTTTCCCAGATAGAAATGGGATGCCTTGAACATATGCGGCGTCATCGTAAAACGCAGGAGGGGGATAAGCCCGTACGACGCAATGGTCGAAATGCCGCCGGAAGACAGTAATGAGGTGAACGCCACCTGACTTGGGAGGATCGTGCATAGTAGCGCCGCCGCCAAGACAGAAACCAGCGTCACAGAGTTTCGTGGTTGCCCATCTTTGTCAACTTTCCCGATCCACTGGGAAAGAGGGAGCACTCCGTCACGCGCGACGGCGAACACGAGGCGCGAGCCAGCGACGATTATGACGGTCGTGCCCTGACCAACAGGGACATGTCAGCTATCACCTAGATACGGGGACGAGATAAGGCATACCATGATGGAACTGATGGTGGCAATGGCCGTCATGAATATACTAGCGCGCTTGCCGAAGGCGAGAGCATAGATCTGGACAAATGGCTGGGGTGCGTTGAGCGAGAAGAGAAGGTCGAAGTTGGGCGTGCAAAAGAGGAAGAGGATTGTCGTGGCAAATCCCAGCACTGCTGTTGCGAGCACACTGTAGATCATACCGCGGCCAGCGTTGACGCTGCAACAGATACTCAAACTGTGTTCTGATGCGCCTACATAGACGGAACTCACTGTGCGCGCTTGGTTTCCTCGGCGACGTGCCCTGAAGCATCAAAACCAATAAATATTGCTGCACTGAAATAGCTGAACGGGGTATGAGATACGAGCAGGCGAAGAATGCTGAACTTCTTACAAAGAAAGCATCCAATTCCACGCGGGAGGTGCCCCGGTACCGTTATCTATACAACCTCCATAAGGAGAGGTGGGTTCATAGAAAGGATTGACCACGTACTAGCCATTGTGAAGACCTCCTTAGCTGATCGTAAACCGTAGGTGTTGTGCGCAGCAATGGGCAACCAAACGAGGCAGAGCAAGAAGTCGATTATTATCAACACCACCGAAAACTTGAACACGCCGGAGTAGACTCTAGGAGGTAGATAGTTCATCACGACAGACAAGACGAGAAAGCCTTCGGAAATGGCCCATATCAGCGCGCGCCATTTGACATTGTCGTTGCTGATACCACCGGGAAAGTCTATCTCCCATACAGCGAGTTGTGACACGACGTAGAACGCCGTGCTCTGTGTATTCGTCGCGACAAACGTTATCCAGGACGACGTTGACCAGCATGCGACGATGAACGCGAAGAAGCGGGCATACTTGGGTCCCGCACTCTCGGCAGCCCAGATGTAGATCGAGCCGCTCAATGGCAGTGCGGAGCAAACCTCGGCGAGAACGAGGGCAGTAATGGTCATGAAGATCATTGAGATAAGGTAGGTCGACCTGCAGAAACTCCAGTCAGGATTGTTTCATTCAGGAGGTCGGATGGTTAGAGTCACCATACTGCCTGCGGTCCGCCTGCAAGCAAACCAAGGAAGAATAAGGTCCTGTGATATTCAGAGATGAGTTACTTGTAACGCCACTATGTCGCGGAGCGCGCTACCTGATCGCAGACATGAAATTGAGGGATACAAAGCCGGCAGCAAAATTCTCCACAAAGTTCCACGTGCGGTGCAGTTGCTGTAATTGAACAGTCAACAAATCTGTATCTTCGATAATATGGGTACAGGCAGACCTGCTTGTATCCTAATTGTTCCTGATAAAATGTAACGAGAACGATGTTGAACATTCCACTACGCTCGCCAAGAGAGAACTCTTACCAGCTGGAACTCGTCCTGATCGATGGAGTACGCGGCTCTATCGTTCTCGAGAGTGGGTAAAGACATGATGCTTGAGAAATGAGAGAAAATCGATAGCGAGTGGGCCTGTGAGAATCACCACACGCTCTTTATGAAAAGAACTCGCTGACTGAGAGCTTTCTAGAATAAGAAACCAACTTTCTGCGATCGGGAGGGGTCGATATTCATTTCTGACCGCCGTCGTCTTCGCATTGTGACAGACCATACATACACAGCCCTGATTCTCGTCGGACGTAGACTCCGGCTGTTCATTTCTACTGGGCACAGGAAGCGTCGACGGAACTCGATAAGATCACCCCACTTTCGTTTCTAGAGATACGTCCTCAGGAAGAATTCAATTCTGTCGGTCCGCAGAGCCAAACTGACAGATCAAACTTACGGCAAATCTTCAGTCCGAGCGTGCCCAACAAAGACTGCATCTCGTCATGCTGCCCCCATCAACGAATGTTGGTCCCCTGCCTACCCGAAAGACTTGCAGAATTGCGCCCACCGCCAATGCCAGGTCGTAGAAGTATCCGCAGAGTTCGCGGTCGTACATCCAGGTCCGGAGGTATAGGACTCATGCGAAGAGTCAATTGAATGCTGCAGGGTTCACTTCATACAGGATTCAATTAGCAAAAAATCAAAGCTGTGCTGCGAGGAAGGTGGTGTTACTGAGGCCCAAGACGTGCGACGAACTGGCACCAGAGTCGGTAATCATCTCGGAGGTTGCCGAGTCAAGGGTATCCGAAAGATATAGCGACATTCGCGAAGAAGCCGGATCGTTCCCATACTATAGCTGGTTCTCGGGAAGCCCCCTACGAGTGGCGAGGAAGTGAGAGGGCTGGCGGGAGTGTTCTTACTCAAAGCCAGCATCAAACTACAACGTACGGCGTGAGTTCAGTGATATTGACGCTCAATCTAATTGATTTGAAAGAATCATACTCACCTCAGTCTGCCTGCACCGTAATACTGCAACGTAGCGCTCTTGAGGCAACACATTCCAGTTCGTCTTCTCAATTGATATTTACTGGAATTGTGCCCCGGCGTTCACGCACCGGTGGACATGTGTCGTGTCGCGACATTCGCGGCATACCTAAGCACAACTTGAACGTTTTATGTGGACACTGGGTAACAACTGCACAGAATTTCAACATAGTCGCGTTGTGTGTCGGCCAAAGTGGGGAAACCGGCCGATACAAAGCGGGATGCAGGGCTCTGTGACTGTGCACTCACCGCGTTTCCCTTGGTCTCTCCTGCTTGCCAGCTAGATCTCCAGATTGTAGATTCACATTGATTTCTCAATTTCTACATCCCTCGGTAAAGCTAAAGAGCGACAAGAAAGGCTAATTCAAACAATGAAGTCGATGATCAAGCTGAAGGTAAAGACGGACAACTCACCTGGCACCAGCGGGTCAGCTTGGGCCAGCACACATCGTCGCTTTTCTCCCCACCGCGTAGGAGCTCAATAGGACTAGGACGTGGCCAGAATATTAGTGGTAAAGGTGAGGAATTAAGGCGATGAACGCCAAGTACTGCGTCTGCCGCTCAGCCGCCTCGCCGCAGCTGACAGGAGCGGACCTCCGCGCCGAGTTGCCGCTGATCGCGCATTGCGCTTCAACGCCGGTCGCGTCGACGACTCGTCGTACACTAGTGCGCTTGATTACAGAAGAGTCTACAAGTACCTTGGAAATATGTAGAAACGCTGCACGACTATGAGCTCCAATTTGTTTACTGTTCTCATGTAGTGCTGAAACCCCCCGTCGAATCCCATCACTGTGAACATCCATTAAATCATTTCTCCGAGTCCTCATTCGACGGATCGACTGCCACGGAGACTGTGGCATCTGGATGCCCGTCAGCCGAATAGAACACATGCTCGATCTGCTCCTGGCGTAGCCACTTCTCCGCGGGGGTAAACCACCACGCCGCTACGGCTAAAATCGTCACAAAGCTGAATATGACACAGGCAAAATTGAAGTTCTGCGCATTGGCGGGGAAGTAAAATGGCGACATTAGGACCTACATAGACGAGTACAATTCAGAATATTCAGAATGCATCAACATGAATGAATGAAGGAGACGCACGGCGAAAATGAGTCCGTTCCAGACTACGGTCACGAAATAGATGGGGAGCGCAAGCCGGCCAAGGTGCAAATGCGAGGTCTTGAATGCGTGCGGGGTCATTGCGAGACGCAGAAGGGCAATGAGCCCGTATGCGGAGATGATCGCGACGCCGCTCGACGATAGCAGCGAGGTAAACGCGACTTGGCTCGGGAGGATCGTGCACAGCAAGGCGGCGCTGAAGACGAACACCACCGTCACTGCGTTCCGAGGCTGCTTGTCCCTGTTGACTTGGCCTATCCATCCGGAGAGGGGAAGCACGCCGTCACGCGCCACGGCGAATATAAGACGCGAGGTGGCGACGATCAGAACGGTGGAGCTCTGGAAATTGAGGTGCGTACGTTATGCATATGAATATAGGCCAGAGATATGAAAGGGAAGCGCACCAGTGTGTTGCTTATGACGGCGACGGCGGTCATGAAGATGCTGGGCCGCTTTCCGAGAGCCAGGGCGTACAATTGGACGAAAGGTTGCGGCGCGTCCAAAGCGAAAAAGACATCCAGGGAGGGCATGCAGAACAGGAAGAGGATCACCGTGGCGAAGCCGAAGACGGCAGTCGTGACCACGCACGAGATAATTCCTCGACCGGCGATGATGCTGTGGTTCGTGATCAGGTAACGCAAGTGATGGTCAGAGTTGGCTTCACCTTGCGCGCTTCGTTTCTTCTGCGACATGGCCAGACGCGTCAAAGCCAATGAAAGATGGTGCGCTGAAGAAGCTGAAGGGAAAGTGAGAAAGGAGATATAGTAGGGTTGATAGAGACGGATCTTACAATGACAATATCCAATTCCATGCAGGGGGCGCGCCCGTGCCGTTGTCTGTTGCTCAGATCATATCGGTGTTTCATGCGAGAACACTGTTCAACTTACAAGTCATCGTAAAGACATCCTTAGCTGACCGGAAACCATATGTATTGTGAACGCCAATTGGCAGCCAGATGACGCACAGCAAAAAGTCGACGAACACCAGAACTGTCGCAACTCTGAAGACGCCGGAGTATGCCTTAGGCGGGAGATAGTTCATCGCGACGGAAACTATGAGGAACCCTTGCGATATTGCCCAAACAAAGGTACGCCACTTGATGTTGTCGTTACTGCGACCGCCTGGGAAATCGACCTCCCATACGGAGAGCTGGGAGACGAGGTAGTTTGTCGTGCTTTGGTTCGTCACAGCTACTAAAGCGATCCAAGCGGAGATGGCCCAGCAGGCCACGACAAAGCCGAAAAACCGGGCGTACTTGGGGCCCGCACTCGCAGCCGCCCAGATGTAAATTGAACCGCTTAAAGGTAGGGCGGAACAGACCTCGGCAATGACGAGTGCAGTGAGGGTCATGAAGATCATTGTGATCAAGTAGGTCGACCTATGGAAGCTCGTCAGAGCTGAAGGGAGTATATCCGCGTTTGTTAGTGTTTACCAGACAGCCTGAGGGCCTCCGGCGAGCAAGCCAAGGAAGAAGGTCGTCCTGAACGATTGACGAGTAGGGTGAGAGCAATAGCATGGGACGCAGGTGGCACTTACCTGATGGCGACCATAAAATTTACAGAGACAAAGCTAGCCGCAAAGTTCTCAAAAAAGTTCCACGTGCGATGCAGTTGCTAGAAAAAAATGAGACAGCTGTGAATTCGGTCTGGTGCGAAGAAGAACGGACCTGCTTATATCCTAGCTGCTCCTGATATGCGTAAAGACGACGTCAGAATTCCACGACATATTACCTCCCCGAGAACAAAAAGAAGAGCGCTCGACGAATTAGAGGCACTCAATCTGCTTCCGGGGGATGAAAAATAAGAGTATTACCAGTTGGAGCTCGTCCTCATCGACGGAGAGAGACACATCGGCACTGTTCTTAGAGATGGGCGAAGACATGGTGGAGTGAAGGTGAAGATGATATTGATAAGCTTCGGAGTACAAGCTTGGGAAAAAGAATTCTACTTACGGATTCTTGAACACGAAGGCCCCAATAGAAGCGGCGAGAGCCTGAGCGAAGCCTTCCACAACCAGATGCGGTCGGACCTAGAGCCATCGTCGCTCAATGGGAAGCAGGAGGCCGTTCCATTGACTGGTGGTGATGAGATCGGCATCCGGGCCAGTCAATGGAATCCCGTTTACGACAGCCGTGATTCAGTTCTGTTGTCCTTATCCAGACACGATCTCTGCTAGCTGAGCCGACGTCATTATGCTCTGCCTTGCGATATCATTCGATAGAATAGACGAGAGTTTGAGCCTGTCGGAGATCATTTAGTGATGAAAATTTGGAGTTTTTGGGAGAATCGGAAATATTTGAGGGGTTGGCTGGAACACGAGAATGGCGTGCTTGGCTAGCAGAACATTGAAGAGATGGCCATCGTCAAGTGGTATCAGATGGAGGCGTCAAACAGCATGAGAATTGCGAGATTTGCTCGTATGAGATTGGCGCATGAGAGAGAGTTTTAAGTGCCAGGGTCCGAAGGCGTCGTTTGGGACATTCGATGTAACTTACAACGGATCGAGGCTCAGTAAGTAGTGCTCTGCTGAGAAATTGGAAATGAAGATCGATTCATCAGGGTCTGCAACGCAAAACACACGGTCCTCACGCACCTATCGAGTCCGGCGAGCGAACAGTTGAGATTCGGTTAGCAGCCTCGCGAACGCGGAGTCACCTGGAGTCACTGACTCACCGTGTTCACTGTGTTCTCGTCGCTCGAGCTCTCCCCAGGTCCTCTCTCCTCTCTAATCTCCCGCGTATGGTTCGGTATAATCGCAAACGTTGTCTGGGGAGTATGTGTATAGACGATCAATTGCATAGACGAAGGCAAGTAGCTGGGGACTCGCGCGCGGCTTTCGGAGGCAGCCTCCGGCTCGGCAGCCGCGGCACACAGCCGCGGCAGTTGGGCCGGCGACTCAGCTACTGCCACTATAGGCCGAGGGCTCGTGTCAGGCTGCGGCAAGTTTCGATCCAGTACGTTGAATGCCAGGACACGGTCCTGCGCACCTGATCCTGCATCGACATACCTGCGCGAAACCTTACAAGAGATGGGCTGTGTCGGCCGACAGGGTTTTCTTAGCTCTTCTAGAGGTCGCACCTGCTCGTACCGACGCCGCGCCACCGCCAGCTTCCAGGCCAAACCGTCGAAGACAGCCCCGCTAGAGTGTTCAAGATATATACATACTTGTTAGACCGGAGCAGATGCCGTTTCTGTTCATTGGGCGTACCTGTATGTTGACGCGTGTGTAGCTGTTCCTCGTCATGGAGGGTAGAGGGCGGTCGGACGACACGGCCGTCGCCCTCGGCGTCTGCCATTCCTCTTCCCTCTTCTCGACTTTATCAATCGGACCACTCGCACAATTTTCGCCTCTTACTTCAATCCCCGATATCGCTTTCACTAGGGGCACGACACCAGGAGAACCTATTACCGCCTCGAAGGTAAGTACGTTCCTCGCTGATTGTTGCGTCAACTGCCGCTCTGCCCCCCAATCGCAAACGATCATCCACATAGATGCGTGCACGTCAGCCAAACCTCGCGAGGGAGGACGTCGGAAAGGCGGAGGCACAGGGCAACTCGGCCCAGACGCCCACCGCTCACCACTCAATACTCAGTACTAGTCAGTAACCAGTTCTTAAGGAGCCCATAGGTCGTAAACTGCGTTGGGACAGTTGCAAACAAGCACAAGCCCTTTATATACAGGACGACTGTCTTAGCTACGGAGATTACCAGCCCAAGTAAGCGCTCCGGGATTCGAGCCAGCACATTTGGCCTTGTCTTCTTCGCTCACATGCAGGGGTACAGAATCACTACGTTGATGGCGCGCACGTCGCCATCGACGATGTCTATATGTCCGCCAAGGTTGCCAGGAGCTGCACTTCCCTGGCGCACGCTGGAAGACCGTCGAACCCAGTGCAGTGTCGCGCGGGCGGGCGGAGCCCGGATAGGGACCATAGCGGCGTACTATCCTATCCTATCCTATCCATTGTCATTGTTTGGATTCGCGCGATTGTACAGTCGGCTACCACATGTACACATCTGTGAACCTGGCATCCGAGCAACGAACCAGTCAGCCTATCGCGTTGCCGAGGATCTGCCGGGGCTTCTCAGAAGCCCTCCCCTTGGCCAGCTTCGAAGTTGGAGCATGCAGAATCCGATGATTATTATACAGTGAAAAAGGTATGGCATACGATACATGTAGGATAGCATACAGATCTCCGGGAAAACATAGTTTCATCTTTCAGTCATCGGTCCTCTTACATTTCATGACTGAACGAGACCTGTCAATAACGGCACGCATCTCGCAGAAACGAAGGGCACTCACACTGCATCAAGGAACGAGTTCATTGCACTCGCACGCGCAATAACATCTTCAAGCGCACTCCTCGCCGCACCCTCCAAGTCGCATACCCGCTCCCTGACGGCCGCAACCTGCTCCGTCGACAGCACAACGCCTCGCGGCCCAACATCCAGCCTCAGCGTCGATGGCGGCTCCTCCTCGTCCATCGCGCGCGGCTCTTCACCCACCACGTGCGGCGCGACCTCAGCTACCGCCTCGCGTTCAGCAGCAGGCGCATCCTCCTCCGCAGGATACAGCAGTTCCCCGTCCTCCTCGCTGATCGGAGAATCGCCCCGCACCCTTGCCGCCGCCGGCCGCGTGCGCAGCACCCTCTTCGCCGGCCTTGCTTCCTCGACCTTCCGCCTCAGTTTGGGCTGCGGGACGTAGTCTTCATCGTCGCCGTCCGACTCCGACTCGATCGTCGCCCGCCGCTTGGGCCTGCCACGCTTCCTCCGCGCGACCTGTGCGCCCAACACGGGCGCGGCGGCCTCGGGGACCGGCGGCGTGCGCGAGCATTCCTGGCCGCGCACGGTGCACGGGTCGCACGCGCCGGTCGCCGGGTCCTGGCCGAAGCATGGGACGCTGCCTCGCGTGCACTGCGCGCAGGGCTTCGCGCGGAGCTCGCGCGGTGGGCTCGGGTGCAGGCTGGGGCGCGTGGCGGAGGTTGGGGTCGGCGGGAGGGACGGGTGGCGCGGCTGGGTGTCGGTGTCAGCGGTGGTTTATATACCCAGGCTGTATGGGGAGCGTATACCTGTTCGTCTTCGCGGGGAGCTGGCTCGTCAGCGGGGTCCTGGGTGGCGAGATCCGGGGGTGGCAGGTCGATCGAGGACAAAGGACAGGATGGCCGTTCGCCACCTGGCCCGTCCGAGTCCAAAGGTGCGGTGCTGGGTTGACGTCTGGGTTCCATGCTCTTCTTGGTTTGATCGTACCAGCGAACTGCGGGCTTGTATTTGCGTAGCAGTCTATCTTGCTCGACACGCAAGTGGCCGGCAGGCGCGTCGTGCAAGTCCAATTGCCCGAGCGCGGACTGATACTCGCGCTGTAGACATACAGACATGGGTAACAGTAATATGCGCATTGCTTGACATACCCATTGATACTTCAAGTCGCGCATCCATACATCCCATGCTTCTAGATTACGGGGGTCGGTTTCTGGCATCGAAGAGAGCTCGGTGTCGAGCACGGTAAGTTCAGCTCGAATGGGATCGAGGCTTTGTTGATCGAGGGAGGGAGGTGTCATTGTGAACTATCGAAGTTATGAAAAAGAGAAGATGTGGACTAGATGAGAAGATGAAATGAGGGGATTGCGGGTGAAAGGAGCGAGTCCGAGTGGTGAGTCGCGACTCGGATGTACTGGCCGGCAAGCTACGGCCCGAGACACAGGCGCCGGAGCTGTGTCCACTGTCAGAGACGTTGCACTAGCTTCGCAAATGATCCCCAATCGTTAACCAAGCGATAATTGAGACCAAGAGGATTCCACGGACGTCCTTGAGTCTAGTGTGCAGCCGTCAGATTTTTTTGAGGACTTTATGGAGTGGCTTGGGGCTGCAGAATGTGGGGGATGAAGCTCGAGTTTGTCGACCTTGCCTGGTCGTAAAAACGGCATCAAAGAGTCTTCGACAAAGTCCAATGTATTTTCACCGGTCGCCAGGAGATGAAAGGCCATGGCCAAGCATCAGTGAGGAGAGCTTGAGCGTCGGGCGTTGGGGTTGTCGGGATCGTCTGCAGGATTATCGGCAGTGTATGATCGAGCGCCAGGGACAGATTGTCATAGAGGAACATCGAAGATAGCACCGAGGCATATACAGGTCCTGTCGCATGAGGCAGCGATGGATCGAGGTCGACTCTTGTCACGGTCGTGCCAGTGAGGGTTCCCGGTTTGCCAGCGGAGCGTCGGCGGCCAACCACGGGCCATCCGGGCCGACGACGGGCGCTTGCTGGGGGTCCGGAGACACCGCCGTTCCGAGACCGTCGACGGAGATGGCGACCGTCTGCAAGCGAACGGCGAGCAACGCGTCTTGCCCTCGACGTTGTCGACCACCGCCTTCGTGAGCAGACAAGCAACATTCCCCGCTCAGGACTACATAGCACATGGCGGAAGACGAGTCTCAAAAGCGCCAGATCTCGCCTCTGAGGCGGCGCGCGGGCCCCGGCGCGTCGTCGTCGGGGTTCACCGCCTTAATGAACGACGACGACGCCGACACGAGCGCAGCTAGCGCGCTGGTGAACCTGCGCTCACACTCGAGCCCGCTATCGCAGGAGACAGACGAGCTCGAGGTGCGCGGCGCATCCCCATCGACCACGCCCACCCCTCACTCTCCACAGGACGGGAAGGCCGATGGCCTCGTCGAGCGCGACACGCCGTGCCAGCGATGCGCCAAGCGCAGCCAGCGCTGCATCGGCTCGCCAAAAGACGGCAGCGCGTGTGCCCGCTGCCGCTCAGGACGCGTCTCGTGCTCACATGCAAAGAAGCGCACGAAGGGCCCGACGCCAGAGCCCCCCAAGGGGCGCACGAAGGCCCCGTTGCCCGAACCTGCCAAGAAAAGCGCGCCCGCCGTATCTCCAGATCTGCCCGCCGTGCCAAGCACCAAGCGCAAGGCGCAGGGTGCGAATCTGCTCCAAAAAATGGCCGCCTCGAACGCGTCCAAAGACGCGTCCTCGCCCAAGGCCAGCGCGCCGAAGACTCCCGCTGCTGCGGCCGCCAAGGCACCCACTGCCTCGACCTCGAAGACCCCCGCTGCATCGATATCCTCTTCGGCCCCGAAAACCACCGCCGCCTCGGCCCCGAAAATTACCGCCGCTTCGACCTCGAAATCGCCTGTTATTTCGACGTGGAAACCCCCATTCACAGCCCCCGCACCCGCATTTTCATTCATTCCACCGAAGGATCTCAGGCGCCCTGCGCCTACCGTCGACCTTTCGAAGAAATTGAAGCCGCCTGCCCCTCCCATATCCCCGGACACGACCTCCAAGAAGCGCAAGCCGGAGCCCGCGAAGGCGAGCGTGGAGACATTCAGAAAGCGGCCGCGCGTCGAGGAGTCCGTGCCCGAGACGCCGCCACCTGAGAGCGAGGAGGACCGGCCGCTCCAGGCCGCGCGCGCACCGCCCTCGCGCAAGGACACGGACATGAGCGAGAAGACGATCGCGCCGAGCACGGAGTCCAGCCTCTCGCGCGCCCCGAGCGGGAGCGGCAAGGGGCGCAGCCCTGCCGTGACAGTCGGAAAGGCGAAGGAGAGCGGGGACACGGTGAGAAAGACCGAAAAGGCAGCGGACGCAGCGCCACCTGGGAGCCACTTCTCGCCGGACGAGAAGGCGGTCATCTTGAAGAGGCTGCTTGCGCTGGAGGAGCAGGCGCGCAGCATGATTGGGGACATATCGGCGCTCAAGACGTATTTTCAGGCCTGAGGTCTGTCGGCTGACCAGCGTGTAGCGATCTCTCTCTTTTTAGACGTTTTTCTTGGATGGATGGCATAGTATACACAGTTTGTATATATACCCTGCGGATCAGACACACGGGATGTGGACGCATTGTAGAGATCGACTAATTAACAGCTCTGTAATGATGTTCGCACATGTTATACCAGGCGTTTGAACGTCGTTCTGGATACCTCAGGCATGTTTGGCACTCTCAACTCGAAGATAAACGGTATACGGGATAGAGATGTATTCAGGGCACTCTCTCAAACAAATACGATGCCCACGACAGCGCCCACAGCGCCCACCAGCCACCCGACGGCCCTCCGCAGGCCCCCGCGCGCGCCGCTCGTCTCGCCGCCCGCCACCAGCGCATTCGCGCTCGCGTTCCCAAAGTCCGGCCCCGGCAGCCCCTCCGCCTCCGCGACCTGCTGCACGCCGATCTCGCCCGAGCCCAGCATGACCTGCACGCCGACCGACGGAACGCCCGCGACCACCACGAAAAGCACTACGTGCACACACCAGAATATGAATTAGCGAAGAACGAGGTAGTCGGGTACGCATACGTACGGGCGGGGCCTGGCGCGATGACCGCGGGGTTCGGCGGGAGCTGGCTGCAGTGCAGCGTTGCGCTGCCGTCCGTGCCGATTGCGAACGCGGTCTCGAGCTGCACCATACGCTGGCCCATGTTCTACGGCACACAAACACGTGTCCGATCGTGAGCGCGGGCGGTCAGAGAGAGAAAGCACGCACCTGCCCGTGCGTGGAGAATCCCGTGCGCAGCACGACGACCTTCGCGGAGCCCACGTTGTGCAGGTCGCCGAGCAGGTCCTCCGGCGCGAGGGAGATGTCGAAGTAGCTGCCGCCGTACGTCAGCGACGTCGGGAGCCCGCGCGGGGCGGGGCGGCGCTGGTTGAAGTACGGCGGGAAGAACTTCTCGATGCGGTACTCCGTCTTATAGGTCACGTTGTCAGCGACATTGTAGTCGAAGTTCGGGTTCGAGCCCGCGACGAACACCGAGCCTGGGAGGTGTGATGTGTTAGAGGGGCGTAGGGTGATGCGTAAGAGGAAGACGCACCGTCGGGCAGGAGCGTCGCCGTAGAGTGGTACATGCGCGGAATCGTGCTCGGTGCCATCTCGTCGGTGGTCCATTGCGATCCGGCAGGCGCGCCGGGGGTGTACAGTGCAGGCTGCAGTCGCGGGTGGTCTGCGTACGACTCACCCACCGCCCACGTGTCGTTCCCAATGCCCGCGACACCTGCAGTGAGTACCAGCGTCAGGCACAATACAGTCTTAAGATAGACAGGTGCATACCGGTAGCAGCGCCGTTGAGCATGAGAACCTGGCCGGTCGGGAGGAGAATCATGTTGCCCATCGACCGGCCCTCTGGGAGCGGGTCGACGCGGGTGTACGACCCCGACACATCTGGGGTGATCTGGACGCAAGACGTGGAGGCTGGATGCTGCGCAATGTCCCAGTTCGTTGTCCAGCTTCATAGCACCTCTATATCAGCCAAGAGGTCTGTCGAATCAAATGGGACTCAACTTGTCCGGGGGTATGTCCTGTCCACCGCAGAACATGATCGTAGCCGTCCAATTATTCGCCGGCGTGAGCGGGAGCATCGCGACACCGGCAGTCGCCGGGTACGTCCGCACGGCATCTAACATGTCGTCGATGCGCTTCTCAGTGCCCGTCTTGTAGTCGAGGATCGATGTCTTCCAATTTGCCTGGAGGAGGAGCTTTCCGGAAGGAAGAAGGAATGTGAACGGGTAGAGATTTGCAGGTAGGGTGTTGTTGAGGAGATCCGAGAAGACCGGCGTGCCGTTGTTTCGTGGGGGATAGAACTCGTAGTTAGGATTGTTGGCTCCGACGTCGTTTACGAACACGGCGGATCGACAGCCGCCTAACTGTGGTCGGATTGAACGAGTCGAATGAGACGGAAGTACATTGATATGGACTTACGATGATGACGGTTCCGTCATCGAGCGTCTCTCTGAAAGAAGAATCAAGTAAGACCTTGCTGCAATAGCGAGGGATAATTAAGACGCACACTGTAGGGTACCAGCGCTTTGTCGAGGTATTCGCAGCGATCAACCAATCGCAGGTATCGTCATCACAGGGATCCAACAATCTGTCCAATCATCAGCAGCTACGCCGCGAGACTCGGATTTCATGCGCACCGAATACTGCAGAAAAAAAAGTCAGTACGTGTGCATCGGTAAAATAGGGTGAGGTACTACGCACGATCTAATGCCGTCGGGATCGTGGTACGGTGATCTGCCATCGTCTTTCTCGGTTTCGACGCCGCCGTAGGTCACCTCGACGTTGCCACCGACATTGACCCACGTGCCATTGCCCATAACATTGCCTCCCTTATCATGGTGTAAATTGAACAATTCAAGAGACAAGACGCCGACATACCGCACAGAACGCGTTGGTAACGATATCCATCGGCCGACCTTGGTTCATTTCGATCGAATACTCTGCACTCGCAGCGGTGGTCAGTCACACACAACGTCAAAGCTGTACGACTATCTCACCTGCCCCCCAAGCGGGGTGTCCGCCAATCTTCGCGGGGTTGTTCTCTGTCTTGTCGATGATATAGACCCTGTCCTCTGTCCCGAGGAACAACTAAACGCGCGTCAGAGTACAGTCATGGTTGAAAAACAGGGACGGCACCTGCTGCGCGCTGACAAGACTATTGCCAACTATCTTGAATGCTCCGGCGGGGCCGTCTTCGATGGGTTGCCCTGGCGGAGGCGCGGTGTATTTCAGCTTGAAAGAGGCGGTGGCGACGGCGGCATGTAGGAAGACGGAAAATAGATATGTACGCGTCCAGGCGCTCCGAGGTGCTGTGTCACGCATTGCAGCGAGGGCGTATAGATCTGTATAGATGGATGGTGGTGAGCTGTAGAGTGTGCCCGGCGGTGGTCGACACGATCGGGAGTTAGCTTGTGCAAGACTGTGGTCGGCGGGAAATGTTGAGGGCGTAGAGTTGAAGCATCTCCACATAGGCCTCTAGCAGCACGTCCTCATCTGTGCGATGGCATTCGTCTTGTGGCCCCTTGAATTCAACCAAGTAGAAAGTAGGTGCTTACCCCGCGCCCTACGCCGGGATTCAAAGGAAACCATGAAGGGCTACATGTTCGACCAATGTCACGGCTTGAAGCTTGAAGCTTGAAGCTGGCTTTGTGGGTGTGCCGATGGAGAG
Organism: Artomyces pyxidatus; assembly: GCA_022160305.1. NCBI lineage: Eukaryota > Fungi > Basidiomycota > Agaricomycetes > Russulales > Auriscalpiaceae > Artomyces > Artomyces pyxidatus. Next base: position 167,096 of record MU277243.1, on the reverse strand, counting down.
TGTTACATTCGACGTGAAGCGCGGCTTGCCCGGCCCGCCTCCGCCCACTCCGCGCCGGGTTGCCGCGGTCGCCTTCGAGTCGTGCGCCTCCCGCAACACGTCTCTGTGGGTCTCGGTGTACGTGCCGCCCTCGCCCGTACAACCCAGCGCACGTTCCATCGAGTTCTTCATGCATCAAGTAAGCGGCCATTGGACACTCGGCCGCGGAGGAGGAGGGGGAGCCAGAGACTAAGGGAGCATATATGCGTGAGTCACGCAAATGTCATCACATTTCTACGTATCCTCATCTTTAGCTTCCTCCTGTCGCCGCTAGACTTGTGTGATATTGCCGCATCGCTGCTCTCGCCCGTCGATCCGCTGCAGCAGCCAGAGCTCCACGCCGTCAGCCTGCGGAAGCCTGAAGATTTGGAGCGCGTTCACAGGTGAGCTCTCGCATTTTGACTAGACTGGAAGCGCGGGCGCAGGTCGCCGCGAGCTTTCGAAGATTGTGGTTGCGCGTAGAGCCTGGGCGGACAGGGCTGCAGACTGCACCAGCCTTGCGGATGAGACATCGACGGAGCATGTGCGCTGACGGTCTCCTCTCGCAACAGCAGCAGCACTCGTCGTCCACAGGGATTCAGAGGTCAGGTGCTGTGAGTTCCTTGCGCGATTTTGGGCGACATTCCAAGCTAGACGACATTATTGTGAGTCTCCTCAACACCTTCCACGCTATATATTCATGTTACTATGTACACGTAGATGTTCCTTCCAGTCGCCACGCCATCGATAGATACCGACCAGGGCGACCACGTATCCACCGTCCCAGCATCATTCTGCTCTTCCAGCATTCACTCTTGCGAGAGCAATGGCCAGGCCGCAGGGGCCTGTCATGGTCGTGCACCCCACCTTACCACATCATCGTACGACTGCAGGAGCGTCGCGAAGAACAACGTGGAAAAGCAGGCTATTCACGGCGACATGACCGTTCTAGCTTGCCGCTCATGGCGACGCTGTCCGACCTACGTACTCGCGCCTGCGCCTCGGCGCGTATATCCTTTGGTCTGCGCGCGGCCACTTTATGTCGTCAGCGCGCGTGCGTCTAGCCGCCGGCATGTAAAGATGAGTAGCCCCCCTGCACGAAATCTGCACAAGGTTGTCCATTCTTTTTGGAGGATATGCAGTGTAGCGTTCTATGCCTCATTCCTGGGCCCTGGGGTGTACGACAGTACACTCGTTTAGTCTCTCGGGGGCAGAGTAGTCGAGCGCGCCTCGTACCTCGCGATCCTGCGAGACCTGCTAACTCATTTAGAGGGGTACTCTTACGGCAGAAGATCTCCAGCACGTCGAGAAGACACATGGCAGCAGTGGTGAACTGGACTTATGAGCCAATCACAGCTCTGTATGGTTGCTCGACCTGCCTTGAGTATTGAGCGAATGAATCAGGGGTAATTCAAGGTAAAGCCTGCTCTCTTCCGAGACCAGGAATCGGACAGGACCCACGTTAGCAGGCTCAAACAGCCGTGTCGTAAACCGATAGAATTAAACCAGCGCCGCCGCACAAGTTGAGTTGTGAGTGGACACGCGCCGTACATACGTACTCTACATAAGTACCAATATTACAATGGGGGTGCGGAGGGCAGTGTCGTGAGGAAGGTAGCCAGCGGGCGACGGAGAATCGTAAGTAGTGCTATACAATGGTCAGGCGTCTGCGAGATATGTAGGCAGGTGGGGGTGTAAGTCGGAAAGTGAAGGTCGTGAGCACTGCGGGAAGCGGAAGTGGTGCGGTACCAGTCAAAGCAAAAGGAATAAATATATGCGCAGGTTGAAATGCACGGACGTTCAGAATCCAACATAACCGCGATATGCAAAACAGGGATCACCAGGAAACCAATCAAAGAGGCACAACAAGGGCGTTTTATGTGTGAGTACAAGATGAAGAATTGAGTGTTCGTGGAGGATAGATGCGAGCGATGGAGATGGCATTTTGACCGGATGGAATTTTGGATTGATACAAGCGAGACCCCAGGAATCGAGCGCACAAAGGGAGAAATGGGAGCGCCAACGGCTCATACGATATCCCAGAGCTCTTCCAGGGCGCAACAGAACTACAGAAGTAGTCAGCTTTGGTTTCTGTGCCTTGATCATCTGTCTTCCCGCTGCTCACCTTCCCGCACGCGACGCTGGCACTTAGCGGATAATCGCTGATACTGATCTTTTCATCGACGATGTGGTCCGCGAAATCGTCTCGCCCACGCGCCATTGCGCCAACAAAGACTGCGACATGATGCGTTTGGGGCAACGTCGGCAGGAAGCGCGACAGGCGCACTGTCGGCGCGTCTCCAGATAACGCTAAGCAGCCACGATCAGTCAGCTTTTGGCATCGCTCCACGATACGAATGAGGGACGCACTGAGCTTGTAGGTGTTGACAGGCAGATGGTCTGTCACGGGGTTCTGCAGGAACGGTCGGCTGGAAATAGGACGCGCGCGCGATGACGACTTACTTTGATGACCTTGAGGAGCTTCTCGGGACCGTTGACGCCGCGGATAGATAGCTTATGCAGCAGTTGCACTGGTCGGGCGTATCAGCGACCACATCACACATGCGAGGATTCACGAAGGAAATCGCAAGGCCATGGGAGACGTGCGCCAAGGTGCCCAGAGAATAGAAGACTCACCCATAAGCCCGCTGAATCGCTTAAACGTCCTCGGAATTCGCACATGTGGGTTGACCTCAATCAACGTATTCTTCGCCGTGTGAATATACACCTGGAGCAAGCCCGCCTTATTCAATGGCGAATCCAGGAGTGTGAGCAGACACTGTGAACCGCGCAAAGCAATTTAGTCCTGATACATCCAAAGAGAACGGGTAGCAAGCACACCTGATGCGTGATATCCGGCCTCGCATCGGCAATGTCGCGCCCCGTCTTTGCGAGGATGCCTTGGTGGTCGTCGCAGTTCAGAAGCGCATATTTCGCCTCGCCCTCCCGTCCTCCCCGGCCCTTTCCCACCGTGCCCACACGGTACGCCTCTAGACACGCCTGCTCCAACACAACAAACAGCCGCCGCGGGCTCGCGGCTGTCTGGGGACCGCGCGGGACATGCGCCTGCACAGGCAGCATTGCGGGGTTCGTGTTCGGTAGACCGCGTGCCTTCGACGCCGGGAGGGGGCGCGTCGGCCGCGCCGCACCCATCTCCGTGTCCTCATCGACCTTCACCCCGCTCCGGACACGGATGACGCCCCGCTGCGGCTCCTCGTCCTCGTCCTCGTTGCTCGAGCCCTGGCTGCTCCCTGCGTAGATGCGCTTGCGCGGCGCGCCGTCGCGCTCCTCTGCGGGGGTCGACTTTGGGCGCTGCGGAGGCTCGACGAAGGTGTGTGCGCGCGGGTTCATGAGGGAGTTGAGAGGCGAGGTCACGACAACGGTGCCCGAGTGCCTGCGTCTCAGCGAGGACGTCGGGGAGGATGCTTCGTCGCCGGACATGTTGGCTGTCGGGAGTCGTGGAGGTTGCACGTAGGCTGAAAGGGGTACGTGGAGGTAAGAAGGAGAAACGGGGCAAAGATCTGCGAAGAAAGTGAAGCCATTTTGTAATTCGATAAATTTCGGCATCGGTGCGGTGGATTTCCCACGCCTGTTGAGATGATGCGGACCTTGCACAACACGATGCTGGGCCGAGAAAAAGGACATGAACGTGTCCCCGAAGCGATTGTATCTTTACGAAATATGCAATGAAGTTCCACGGCGCAACGGGCGAGCCAGATCAAAGCCACAACCCCTGTTTGAAGCCGACGCGTACATGCGACATGCGTACTGCGTACTATGTAAAATAGCAGACCCGAAGCAATCCGCGCCCGTAGTAGCGAATCACGAGCAATACCTGGTGTTGCGTGGTTGGAGATTGACAGAATACCATGGTCGCGGACATAGTCGACGCACCTCCGCTCACCAAAGTCACCTAGACCAGGAATGATATACGCCCGGTCGTTGAGGCCCTCGTCGATCCATCCCGTAATCTGGGGTTGTCAATGAAGGATCAGAGTCACAGGCAGGGACGACGGACCACTCGGAGTGCTGGATACTTTGCGCAGAACGTTTTCAAGCCCTCCGGAGACGAAATCTGCACCGCGTTAGCCATAACCCTCATTTTCTCACCTCGGGCATACCAAATTTATAAAGATGATGCGGTCCTCGGGAACGCCATGCTCCATAATTACCTCGACCGCCTTCATCGCGGACCCGCCAGTCGCAAGCATCGGATCGAGCAGCAGCACATACCGCTGCGCGATGTCCTGCGGGAGCTGCATCCGTCCGGCGGATCAGCCGAGGGCTGGCACTGCGCCGCGATCCGACGCACCTTCGAATAGAACAGCTTCGGGAGCGTCGTCTCCTCGTCCTGCCGCGACACGTTACGATCGTTGATACATCACGCGAGAGCACACGGGCGTACCCTCTGAATGAGGATCTTGCCGATCCGCACGCTGCGGCACACCTCACGCAGGCCCTGCTCCATCGCCTGCGCGCGCTCAGCGCTCGGTCTCCGCTGGGGGCGGGCGCACGCACCTCGCCGGCGCGCAGAATCGACACGCCGCATATCTTGCCCTCGAACCCGACGCCCTGGTACGTCGCGCCCTGCACACGAGTCAGCGCGCGGCCCCTGTGAGCGAGCCGGGACCCACCGTGGGCGTCTCGACGGTCTTTGGGAGCACCGGGAGGTGGTTCAGGCCCTCCTCGACGAGCAGCCGGATGATGCGGTCGGAGTAGAATATGAAGTCGCCCCGCGAGGTGTCCTTGTCGCGGATGATCGTGTAGAGCGCCTCGAGCTGGGCGCTCTGGGGAAGCGTGAATACGGACGGCGGCAGCGCCGGCTTGGGCTGTCCTGCAGAGCCTGTGGTGTTGGACATTCTAGCTCGCTGTCTGTGAGGTGAACAAGAAAAGACAGGAGAGAATGGGAGAGAGAGGAGGCCTGCACGCGAACAGCGCTCGACGGCGAGTCTCGAACTCACCTCCTAGTCGATCAGATCCTTCCCCAGATTTTATCTTATCGCACATCGCCCCTTCAACGAGCACAACAACAAAGCTATATACATACACGAAGGTACATCCATAAGTACATGCGGGGAATCAGTAGACTTGGGGGAGGAAGGGATAGATAGGAAAGAGGAGGGAAACAATCAGGAGAAAGCCCCATGATCAGCAATATACAGACTCGTACACCCAACACGAACACGGTGACAACAAGGGTACAGACGAGGATCCGGAACAAAAGAAAGTGCGATGGTACAAAGAATTGCAATGCGATATGATGAATATGCAGCAGAGATGTGGTGGTGAAGCGAATGAAAACTGTCCGACAAGCAACGCCGCGCTACTTGCCCTTCAGCGACTGCACAAACGACTTCAAACCGCCCAGCCGGTGGTGCGAGCGCGGACTCCCCTGCACGGGCATCCGCTCCGCCTTCTCCGGCGCGAAGCCCATGCGCGCGAGCTTATTCGCGCGCAGCACGTGCGGCGGGTGGTCCCGTCTGCTCGGTAGCAGGTCGTTCAGCGTGTCGAGCGGCGGCGCCGTCGTCACGCGCGTGAGCGGCACGCCCAGCGGTTCTACCTGGGGATCAGGCGTGCGCGCGCGTGGAGGAAGCGCGGCCGTCTGCGTCATCTGTGTGACGGTAGAGTCCGGGGAGGCCGCCAACGTGTTCGCGAGCTCTGCGTCGATGCGCGGCGGTGCTGCTGAACGCGACCGGAAGTGTGCAGAGCGGTGTGGGTCGACCTCTCGTGTGGGAGACAAGAACACTGCGAAACCACAGTCAGCGTGAGTACAGGCGAATTAAATTATACACTCACTATCGTCACCTCTGGCCGTACCGCCGGCGGTATGCGGCCTCCGCGTCCGACCTCGCCCTGCAGATCCCCATTGCTCAAGGCTCCTCCTGCCTCCCACTGCCCCAAGCATGGCGATTGCAGACTCTCTGTCCAGGGTCGCACTCGCTGACCTCGCCTTAGTGCCATACGGCCGTTCCGGCGCCGTCCCCACGCTCTCGCTTGCCCTGCGCTCCATCATGTATTTCGGCTCACACAATTCTTCCTCCTCATCCACCTCGCCCTCACCCATTTCCTTCATCTTAAATTTCCTCTCAATCCTGAGACTCTCGCCGTAGGCAGCCAGGCGCGCGCTCAGCGGCACGTCGCCCGGCGCCTCGCTCTCCAGATCAAGGATCGAGCGTTGCGCGCGCTGCACGAACGCCTCGGCTTGCGCGTGCGACGAGATCTCGCGCGCCTCAATCGAGAGCGCCGGGCACGGCGTGCCCTTCCCGTCGACACCGACCTCGTCGTCGAAGGGCTCGAGCTCTTGGGGAACAGAGCCCGGGGACGCGATGCGCGGGGGAGGGAGATATGCGGGCACCGGTGCGGGCGTGCGCACGCTGAACGTCGTACTCTGCGAGTCACCGCGTATACGCCCATCGGGCAGTAACAATTGCGGTGACTCGTCCTCCGGTGGCGGTCGGTCAATGCTAAACGGGAAGTCGATCGTCGCGCTCTTCGATAGGGGCGACGGCAGGGATTGCTGCGAGCTAGCCGACTGACCACGCGGTCGCCTGAGAATGCGTGGCGCTATCGGCTGACCGTATTCCTCCTCTTCGTCATCGTCCTCGCCGTCTCCACGTGCGCCTTCGTCCTTCGTGCTGTCGTCTTGCGCGCTACCTGAGCTCGCAGAGTCGAACCGCAAGCGCTGTCCCGAGCCGCCGCCGGACGAGGACGACGACTGCGCGTGCGCCCGCAATATACTCGGGCGTATCGGAGAGCCGTCCACAAGTTCGTCTGCGCTTTGCTTCCGAAACATCTGCAGCAAAGAATACTTCGAGCCCAGACGCCGCGTGGACGAGGCGCCTGTGCCTGCGGAGCTCGGTCGCCGGGAGCCGCTCTTCCTCGAGCCCGTCGACGATGAAAGCGCCATCTGCGATAGAGATGGGCGGCGCGGGGGCTGAACGATCTCTGGCGTCGACTCTGGTGTGCTCGCACGTAGAGACGGGGAATCCGGCGTTGGTGGCGAAGAAACAGTTGACGATGTCGGCTTGTCCACTGGGTTCTTGACACCAAGCTTGCGACGCAACACGGCCAGGGGGCAGTAATCATCCTGGTGCGTACAATCGGGATGGTCACAGATGCTCTCGGGCTCGTCGGGAGGAATGGCCCCGCCAAGGAGTGTTTCGCGCTCGCGCAGGTCGCGGTCCTTGTCTGCGACCCACTGAGCTATGGTGTCGGCGCACCCGACCCAGCCATTCGCGCGCGCAAGCATCTCGGGGGTGACGCCGTGTTTGTCTGCGCGAGACGGACGAGCGCCGTGGCGCAAGAGGGTGCGCACCACGGCAGTGTGCCCGTTCGCGGCGGCGAAGTGTAGAGGCGCGGAGCCGGAGGTCCCGACGATGGGTGCCGAGGACGTACGGGACTTATCGGAATAACGACGAGGAAGGCTGGAAAATAAACGTAAGTATACGTCGCACAAAGGACGCCGCCACAACAAGCATTGAAATAGGGAAGGCATAATTCGAAGATAACCTCTGCACCATTCGTTACAGGAATTACTGGGGACATGGCCCTCAGTGAACCAGGGTGACAGGATGAGTACCTGGCCCCCTGTGAACGGGTGGACCGCTGGCGACAGCAAACCTGCGTCGGCCTCCGCAGGCTACGCCTAAGCAACATTTAGGCATGCACCGTGAACCAGTTCGCCTTCACTTGGTGGGAACCGGGTACCAAACGCCATCACTGCACCGAGGAACGACGAGCAAGGAATACATGTACGCACCGTGGAGCATTGACGTCGGCGCCATACTCAATCAACAACTTGACGACAAGGTCGTTGCCGCCAGAACAGGCGGCATGGAGGGGAAGGACGCCATCGATGACGGAATTGATGGGTTGGCCATGCGAAAGCGCATACTTGACGAGGCCAATGTTGCCTGTCGCGGCGGCCGAGTGGAGCCCCAGGTGGGGAACTGCAAGCGTGTAAGGCGGAGAATGCAACAGATAGCCAAAACAACATACATTCAGTAGTAACGTTGTATCTTTCTTCTGCTTTCTGGGATCGGGAAGACACAGGCATTGTCCTGTGTGAGGTGTGGGGTGAAAGGACGAAGAGGTGGCGAGCGAAGGGGTTCAGCTTTGTTGCATTTGGTTGAATGGGTGGCGGCGAGGACGTCGCAACGACAACGCAGCGACCTTGCAGGGCCCGCTAGCAACGAATGCAACGACGGGCTCGAAAGCGGCGTGGAGATGATGGTGGTTGCAAACAAAAAAGCAGTTGCTCGACCCTCCGCGCGCGCAGAGCCACTTGGCCGAATTTGGCGCGCGCTCGGAGCTCGACTCTGCCGGGCTGGACAGCTTACAGGAGCCTATCCGCCCTCCACATGGACCGGGGGGTCTCAGTGCCGACCGAGAATGTTCTGCGAGCGGAAAAGAGAAGGAAATGTGCAGCGCTGGTGCAGCGAGGAGGAGACGAAGCCGCCACGGCCTTGTAACGCTAACCCCGGAACGGGGTTGTCGTATTAGTCATGACCCTAGCGCAAACGCATCCCTGCATCCAACCGTCAGACTCTCAGAGACTGCCATGGCGTCCTCTACAACCGCCTCTCAAACCGAGCTCAAGACCAACAAGGTCCCCATCGCCTGGAGGGACCAATGTTCAGCGTTCGTCGACCCTCGTCTCCACCGTTTCATCCGTTGACAGGTCCCGGCCACAGGCTTCTCCTTCCGCTCAACGTGTGCCGCAGGGAAAAGTACTATCTCCCATGGGAGTGTGAGAACGAGAGGCATGCATATGAGAAGTACGTCCTTCCCCTCTCGTCGTCCTTCACAGCTCATCTGCGGCCCAGGTGCCAGTATGACGAGTGAGTCAAGCAGTTGGCGCGTCTGTGCGCATCGCTAACCCCGTGATGCAGCTACGTGCGTCGAATGAAGCTCTTGTCAAAGCAGAAGCTACGAGAAGCGGAGGCTGCCACGGAGTAGACACGCGACGTCTGCTCAGATGTCTCGCACGTTCACGCTGGATATCGATGCGAGTGGTGTGGTAGATCCAATGACAATAAACATGCGAAATTCAAGTGAGACGCCCCTTTTCTGCCTTCCATTCCTCCACCTCCCTCTTCACCCGTTCGACGACATCCCCCTCCGAGCTCGCCTTCCCAAACGCCTCCACGAATTTCCCGTCTGGGTCCATAAAGTAGAAAAAGATCGAGTGGTCGACCAGATAGTCGTCGGTCGCCTTCGCGTCTGGTGGCGTCGAAAAGTACACGCGGTACGCCTTACACGTCGCCTTCGCCGTCGCGTAGTCACCCGTCAAACCAATGAGCCTCGGGTGGAAGTCCGCCACGTATCGCGCAATTTGTGGCACCGAGTCCCTAGCGGGGTCAACTGAGATGAATATTGGCTGCACGATCGGTCCATATTCCTTGTCTATACATGGCACAGACGCGTCAGGGACTTCTGCGAGTGAATCGGAGAAAGGGGGCGCACCGAGCACATTGACCGCGGCGCTCATTTTGTCGAGCTCTTCTGGGCAGATGTCTGGACAGTTTGTGAAGCCGAAGTAGATGAGGCTCCATTTTCCCAGCAGGTTTTTGTCCGAGAACGGCTTGCCCTCGTGCGTAGTCATCTCGAACGCACCACCGACGTGTGCGCGACCAACGGAACGAGACTCCATTTCCCTTTCTACGTACCAGATATAAGATCGAATACAAAATAGCAGAGGCTGCACTCACGTCTTTCCTCCTGAAGTCGCTGCTTTTCCCATCTAAAGTATGCAAAGAGACCCCCACCCGCGAGGACGAACAGTGCAGCTGCTGTGGGGGAAAACACCTACATATGTACGCATGTAAGTGATACTCCAAGACCTCCGGAGCGCAAGAGATAGAAATCGCAAAATTACATTGTACGCACCCCCACCGCAGACTTGTCCTTCAGCCTGTCGGTAGCCTGCTGCTCTGAGTCCTTCCGCCCATTATCCGAGTATGGTCTCCGCGCATGACAACCGGTCAAAGGTTTGGTCCACGCTGCATTCCATGAGCGACCGGCGGGAGGTAACCTGGGCAGACGGCGCCGGAGAGCAACGAGCGAAGAGTTCATGGCGGGGATTGACTTGCGCTCTCCTGCCAAATCCATTCACCAAACGGGCTTATGTCAGCGCAGCAGCTCTTGCTCTCGACCTCCATCTTCGATGATTTCCTCGGTTATTTCCATCTGTTTCCTTACGATCGAGTTCTCTGACTCTGAGTGTGGTTTTCTCGTCTTTGGTGTGCTTCAAGTCATGTATGTCGATGAGGGGTGCGAAGTGCGCCCGGTGGGACAGTGTCGCGTGCTGGAATTCACGCACATAACTCTTTGCAGTCGCATGGAGCTTGAGCATGAGGTACGACCTATCTTTCCCTCGCGGTCTGCCATTGACCCTCTGCTCAGGATTCGATTTCATTCCCTGAAGTCGGTTGGTATCGACAACCGAGCGCAGTCTGCGCGGCGTTGTGAGCTAACTCAGCTTGCATAGAAACGTCACCGTGTCCAAGCTTAGGAATTGCACATGTGAGCCATGGTTGACGTGTTGATGCCTGGCGCAGATGCAGCTAAACTCGGATACCAAGGCGATCACGGTGAGCTCGTCGTGATGAAGGGTTGCATCAAACTCTCATCGCAGGATCCCGTCCGTCGCTAGCGCTGAGAACGCTGCCAATTACCTCCGGCTGGCAGCCGCCCAACGATCGTACGTCCACGCCATGGTGACCAGACTATGCCCTGTGGGTATCGTCTGAGCAGTGAGCGTCGGGTTTGCAGCCTTACTAACTGGTCAGGCGAGTGGTCAACGATCAGTTCCTTGTATCTGTCGATGGTGGGTACCTCGGCATCATTCGCTCACAGGAAACGGTCTTCCGTTACTGTAGTGGCATGCATGACTCATGCGCCTTAAGCCAAGGCCTTTCTCCCATTTTTCTGTCTTTGCAAGCTCGGGCACTTCTACGCTTAGATCGCCCAGCGTGGACCTTTGTTCTCTCTGCTAGCTTTTCCATTTACTCCGCGTATGGAAGGTCGACAGGGGGGCTCGGATCCGCCCACGGCCCGGCCATCAAGCCCTCTGCGGCTCGTTATGTCTTCACGAGATCATGACAGAAACTCTCACTTTGACATTCCACTTTCTCAGTAGATGCAATGGCAGTCAGACTAGAAAGGACACTCCCATTGATGGGGCCTTCTGTATGAGACGTCGGTGAGCCCTATAAGCTCTAGAGCAACTGCTTTACAGTTGTCATCCGCGCGCCCCTTTCCCTACTTTCCAACCTCATAATATAATGAAGGTAGATCCCTCACTCGCTTTTCTGTGCTCCGCATACCTCCGTGGGGTATTCGCTTCCATCGGCCCCGTCGCCGATCTTCCAATCGTAAACAAGATACTCTCACCTGACGGCTTCCAGCGCAGGTGAGCGACACCCTGTTGGGACAAGGGCGGTCCTGACAGCACCCACAGCACCGTGCTTGCTGGTGGAACTTTCCCCGGACCAAATATCAAAGGACACAACGTCGGTTGCTCGAGGAACTGATTTCTGAAATCCCCGCTCATTGATGGATATTGTATCAGGGAGACACGTTTCGAATCAATGTCATCGACCTGTTGGCCGATACGAGCATGGACGTCGCGACGTCAGTTGTAAGTGTTCAAAGCTTAAAAGTTGCGCAGCTGAATCAGACGGTCTTAGCACTGGCACGGGATAGACCAGCATAAGTGTAACGCATACGACGGCGCGGCTTTCGTAACTCAATGTCCCACGTCCCCGGCGAGTCTTTCGAGTACACCTTCGGCGTCCATGATCAGGCGGTGAGCTCCATACCATCATATATTCGACTGTGCCAGACTGACTCGCATCTGAAGGGTACATTCTGGTATCACAGTCACTTCTCGAACCAGTACTGCGGTGGCTTGCGAGGACCACTGATTGTGTATGACCTGAACGACCCATTTGCCCATCTCTACGACGTCGACGATGGTAAGTTCGTCCTTCCATGTACCTTAGCGTCTCCTAACGGAGAAATTTTAGATACCACCGTCATTATGCTCGCGGACTGGTACCACTACCTGTCTCACGATGCACCCGCGGTCCCGGCGTTTAACTCGACGCTCATTAAAGGGCTTGGCCAATATGCTGGAGGGCCACCCAGCGCCCTTTCTATCGTCAACGTTGAGCAAGGGAAGCGATATTGCTTCCGCCTGGTGTCGATTTCGTGCTACCCGAACTTCACGTTCACAATTGACAATCACCAGATGACTATCATCGAGGTCGACGGGAGCAATGTACAACCTTTACTCGTCGACCAGATCCGGATATTCGCAGGTGAGTCGTGATAGGCTGTCAACTCAGGACGGGGATTTCCGTATCTTATATTCTCTGATCAGCGCAACGCTACTCTGTCATTGTATGTCCATTTGTTTCAATAACATCTGTGAGTAGCATGCTGAATGGCCCGTAGGTCACGGCGAATCGGCCGGTCGGCAACTACTGTAAGAGTTGTTCTTTCGGATTGCTTTACGTAGCTGTTGACGTCGACTAGGGATACGGTCTTTACCGAACGTCCCGGGTGCATCCACCGACGATGGGATCAATGCCGCCATTCTACGTTACAAAGGCGCTTCGACTGTCGATCCCAGCACGATACAGACCGGAGGGAGCTTACCTCTCGTAGAGAGCAACCGTCATGCAAGCTTTTTGAAAATGAATTAGCTGTATTGTAGACGATTGAACGTACTTTTGATACGTCTAGCCTTGTGCCATCGTCGTGGTCAGGCCTTATTCGCTCCCTTCCTGAGGCTTCCGCACTGAAATTACTTATCCTGCAGCCCGGCGAGCAAATTCCCGGCGGTGCCGATATCAACATCAATCTTACTGTCCTCCTCGTAATCCTCCGGTCGTATATTTTCGCTGATTTATCCCTCAGAACGCCGCGCGTACGCAGTTCCTCGTGAACAACGTGACCTTCCAGCCACCCACCGCTCTCGTGCTCCTCCAAATCTGGGCGGCGCAAAGTTGCCGTCGGACCTGCTCCACAAAGGCAGTATATACGGGCTACAGCCCAACAAGTCTGTTGAGATCGTCATTCCCGGCGGGGTCCTTGGTTGCCCGGTGCGTCCCTTTGTTTCTTGCATCTGCGTGCACATACCAACTTAGAACATGTATGGTCGCCATGCAGCATCCGTTGCACCTGCACGGACACTCTTTCCACGTCGTCCTTGTCGCGGGAAAAAGCTCGTACAATTTCGACGACCCTGGTTTGCGCGACACTGTGAACACGGGCGCCGCGGGCGAGGTGACCATCCGCTTCTCGACGGACAATCCGGGACCGTGGTTCATACATCGCCACATCGACTTGCATCTCTCCGCGTGAGTCGCACTCGTGATGTGCTCGTGTTGTTCGGTGGGCTGAGACGTGTGTATGTAGGGCGTTTGCGGCGGTCATGGCCGAGGACGTGGGGGAGGTGCCTGGTGTTGGATGGACTTCTGGTAAGACGCGTGCGTTGTACTTTTGTGCGGGTTTAGTTCTGACGGATGGGCCGTGGTACCTCCAGACGCGTGGGGTCAGCTGTGGCCTGCGTACAACCAGTTCGTCGGGCGATGACTGCAATCTGATTCGCGCCGCAAACCCAAATTCAAAAAAATCCGTATTTTTATTGCCACTCTTTATGATCGAATCTTCCATGAGATTCGAATGTTCTGTTTGTACCCTAGATCTTCGCCCGGTAATTGTATGGCCAGTCTTGCGACGTAAGAACTCACAGCGGAAGCACAGATAGAAGACCGTCCAACCTCGGCCTGCGCGGGCGGTGGCACTGTTCCCGCGCGGACAAACTCCGTTCTACACATCGCAGAATAAGAGAAGAAAATCTGGTCGGTCATAGTACGACGAGGAAGGCTTTGTGTGTGAGCGCAGTCCGTCGGATCGGGAAGGCGGCAAAGGTTGTTGGATGCCGCGAGAGGGTGCTGACGTCATCAAGCCGAGAGGCGCCGCAGCGGTAAAAGAGGACTTTTGGTCTTTCGGCCGCGTGTGCCGGTGCGGCAAGCCCACGGCAAACAGGGACGGCGGGAGGCACAGCACTGGCACAGCAGCGTCGGACGGCGGTCGGGGGGCGGCTGGCGGTGACCGGCGGTGACCCGAGCTCGGCATGACGCTGGAATCGCATGGCGCGTGCATGGTCCGACGAGTTTCCAACGCTGGCGACCTTCTCATTGGGCCGAGATCTACGTTATCCACACCTCTTCTCATCAATCTGTTATCCACGGCTGCTGCTTCGGCCGCACGGAGCGAAACATATATATAAGTGGTCACCGGGCTCAGAGTGGGTGAGTTCTTCTCTAGCTCGCACCGACATTCACGCATGGAAAAGTCTTCAAAGACCAGCCAGGACGACGACCGCGATTCGCGTCAACCCACCATCACCGACGCCAGCCAGCCAGCCAAGGCTGACGAACACAATGTCCTCATAGTCGACTGGGAGGGTCCTGATGACCCTGAAAACCCGAGAAAGTGCGTCCATCGCAAAGAAGTTATCGTACAATGCGACTGATATGCAACAGCTGGAGCTCGCTCAAGAAATGGGGCGCGACCACCATCGTGTCCGCGTTCACGTTCATCAGCCCCGTCTCTTCGTCCATGGTCGCGCCTGCGACCGAGCAGCTCGCCCAGCAATTTGGCATCACCAGCTCGGTGATTGTGGCTATGACCACGTCCGTCTTTGTCCTCGCATATGGTGAGTTGGATATACTTGTTTGCAGCGGGGAGGGCCGCGTAGAACATAAGCTTCGCCCCGTCACACGACCCGCCTCTGAGGGTCGGCCATGATGGCGACATCTAGACAGCCGACACACCGACTTCCTTTCGCTATTCTTTGTTGTATTTCTATTGAACTAGGAGAGGAACCGCATCCGTGTGCTATTCCGGGCAGTCAAGCTCGTGTACATCGGCTAACGCGGCCTTCGTTTGGTCCGTAAAGGCACACTGTTCCGTTCGCTGTCTTCCTACAGTGATTCGAACAATGTTCTCGTCTCGTCTCCTTGTCAATGTGCATGCACTCACACGACTGTGCTTCTCCTTCTCTCAGCATTCGGACCACTCTTCCTCGGTCCCCTCAGCGAAGTATTCGGCCGCTCCCGCGTCCTCCAGCTCTCCAACTTATGGTACCTAGGTACGTCGCATCTCCAACATACCCTCCCACTGTCCTTCTTACACGTCACAGCATGGAACCTTGGCTGCGGCTTTGCCCAAAACACAGGACAGCTCATTGCGTTCCGGTTTCTCGCCGGCCTCGGCGGGTCTGCACCCCTCGCGGTAAGCTCTCAATGTCCCTCTTCCCAGGCCTTTGGCTCACGCGTCCGCTATGTCTGGCTTGGCTGCTAGATCGGCGGAGGCGTCATAGGCGACTTATTTAGCCCTGACCAACGCGGGCAGGCAATAGCCATCTATTCACTCGCGCCGCTGCTCGGCCCGGTCGTGGGTCCCGTAGCCGGAGCATGGATTGCGCAAGACTCTACATGGCGCTGGGTTGTACGTGTCCTTGCTTGCTATGTGCAAGCTCAACGCGCTCACTGCCTTTGGCACTCATAGTTCTGGTCAACGACGATCGCGGATGGGATCGTACAAGTCCTTGGGACGATTTACCTCAGAGAAAGTGCGTGGCTTGACGCAAATTTACCTATTCACCTTCGTGCTGAGACGTTGAGCCCAGCTTATGCACCAATACTACTTGAGCGCAAGGCGGAGCGTATCCGTAAAGCTATGGACGAAGAAAAGGCCAATAACACAGTTGTCCGAACCGTATTCCAGACTGGGGAGCGAAAGTGCGTCGGCCACTGTCTCTTCGTTGTCGTTCCTCTGACATTTCGTACAGCTTCCGGGCGTTCCTCGCCAAGGCGCTCGTGCGCCCCTTCTCGCTTTTCATTCACGAGCCCATAGTGCAGCTCCTCGGGCTTTACATGGCTTTCGTCTACGGGCTGCTATACCGTGAGTTCCTGATACATTGCATGCCCTTTACCCCTGACGACGAGCTGCGCAGTCTTTATCACCACTCTTCCTTCAATTTTCCAGGATACCTACCACGAGAGAGTCGGCATATCGGGGCTTAACTATCTGGCGCTCGGTGTTGGCCTCACGGGCGCCTCACAGACGAATGCCCGCCTTATGGACCGCGTGTACTCGTACTTAAAGACAAAAAATGGAGGTGTCGGGCGCCCCGAGTTCCGGCTCCGTGAGTCTATTCCTCGGCGTAATACTGAGTCATTGACTGTTTGCCTGCAGCGAACATTGTGCCCGGAACAATTTTCTTGCCCATAGGACTTCTGCTGACAGGCTGGACGGCACGTAGCAGCATCCATTGGATCGTCCCGGACATCGTGCGTATCCGCTTTCCACACAGATATAGCTCCTAACGTAACCACTGCAGGGCGTCGCCTGCGTTGGGGCCGGGACTATCCTTGTATTCCAGAGTGTCCAGACGTACGTGATTGATTCCTTCACTTTGCATGCTGCATCTGGTACGCCCTTCCTGCTTTCATTGTGCGTCCATTTCGACTAACCCCGACACACAGCTCTCGCTGCGGTGACGTTCTTCCGCTCAATGGCGGGCTTTGGGTTCCCGCTGTTTGCGCCGACGATGTACAATGCACTTGGCTATGGCAAGGGCGACACAATCCTCGCGGTCGTCGCGATCGTCATCGGCTGCCCCGCGTACGTCTTTCTTTCCTCCTTTCCTACCTCTGTGGACTTTCCACTAATCGCATGGTACAGGCCATGGCTTTTGTGGGTGTACGGTGAGCGGATACGAAACTCCAGTCGGCACGCGCGCAAGGCGTAGACTTTGGCACGCAGCCAGTTTTCGGCGTGGAGGATAGCACACAATTCTGCCTCGCGCCATGACTCGGGCGTCGATGACAGACGCCATGACAGAAAAGGACGATGGAGTTTCCGTCGTGCATATATAGAGATTTTGGGTGTACTCTGTCGGCCGCGTACGCGCGCGCACTGTACATCTGCTTACGGACCCGGAGGCATAGCGATACCTCAGTCACGACCATGGATATTTGATACCTGTCGAACCAATACACAATATTGTCTCTGGCTTTGGGAATGGCTTGGACGGTTTTGAGATGGTTCGAGCTGGGGAGTGGTGCGCATCTCGCTCGTAATGAAGCTAAGTCGGTTGGGCAGGTTGAAGTCTGGGTGACCTGCAGAGTGCTTACTCTATCCTCTGGAAGTGCAATTAGTTCCAGACTTCATGTAAGCTAGAGGGTCTCCACGATAATGAGTTGATGGTTCCAAATTCGAGGAAAGCTGAGACGAAGTGAAGAGAGAAAATATTGACTTGGCCCCAGGCTCGAGCAGTGAACTAAGCCCGGTAAACAAGCATCAACAACGCCTCCACGTCAATCATTCGCAGGCGGGGAGAGTACACTCGATATCTAACTTTCTCCCCGTCGATGTACCGTTGGCTCGCGCTCCTTTTATTCACCCTTCCGACATATGCAAGACCACAGACACACGGCGTAGCTCCTGCGCTGCTCCCACGCTATAGCCCCAGCGCGCAGAAGACGTGGACATGTCTCGATGGATCCAAGGACATACCGTGGGCGTCCGTGAACGACGACTACTGTGACTGTGCAGATGGAAGTGACGAACCTGGTGTGTGCATCAACTCCTGTTCAAGCTGTACGCAGGGAATTTCTGAGGAAATGCAGGAACGAGTGCATGTCCCAATACCTCGTTCTACTGTGTGAACGAGGGCCACATCGGGTCGACCATTTCGAGCACACGCGTAAATGACGGGCTATGTGGTGCGGACCTTTGTTGACCCAAGCTTGCTTGATCCTCATGCGGCGCAGAGAAGGAGTGCTGTGACGGCTCGGACGAACCCGCAGGCGTGTGTGCAAACACATGTAAGGAGGTTGGCGAGTCGTATCGCAAGGAGTACGAAGCGGCACGCAAGCTGCGGAAGACAGTATGTCGTAGACCCTTGTGTGCTTCGGGACGGACGCTGAACGCGTGTGCAGGGCTCCAAAATCCGGTCAACGTACATTGCATTCGCTCAGAAGGAGAAGAAGCGGCTCGAGGCGGCTATTGAGGCCTCTGAGAAGGAGATCGCTGAACAGGAGAAGGAAGTCGCACGCCTGAAAGGTAATATCTTACTATGCACTCATGAACCCTCTTTTTAACTTATGGCACCCTGCACAGACATCGCCGACCGGACAGAGGCCCTCTCTGCCGAAGAGCTCGAGATCAAGAAACAGTCTCGTAGGTCTCCACGCTCTCGTATTCTGTGCTCTCTGACGCATGACACAAGCACTCTATACGTCGCTTCTCACGCACTCCGCGGCACTGAAGTCGTTGCAACGCGAACACAAGAAACACCTCGAGCGCGAGAAGGCGTTGGGCGAGATTCTGGACACCATGCGCAGTAACTACAACCCGAACTACCAAGACATGGCCGTACTCGAGGCCGTACGTGGATGGGAATATCACGCGGGGCTGCCTCATATTGGCGAAGCGGAGCGTGAGGAGGGTGTTGACGAAGATGACGATGCGGCGAAGGAGGACGCTGCGGAAGAGGTGCCCGAAGGCGAGTGGACGGCAGAAGAGCTGGAACACCAGCTCGACACACTCCTCGAAACGGACTATGTTTCGCTTCTTATGGAGCATGACAAGCACGTTGGGCCAGCCGAGAGTGCGGCGGAGACGCTGTGTAGGTTTCCCGATTTATCATCACGACTGCGAACTGAAAACGTTTGTGCAGTGTACGACGTGCCTGCGTACCTCCCCGACGCGTTCATCCCGCAATATGAGGCGTTCCGTGACAGCCTAGTGTCATGGCTCGCGAAGCTGGGCATCATCAGGGATCCCGCATCCCGCGATGCAGGGGGTACGTCTGATTTACTGAATGCCTTGCAGTCGAAGTCATGCATCCTTCGTAGATGCGTCTAAGGCCCGCGAAGCTTACAATGCGGCCGACCACAGTCTCGACCTTGCAAAGAAAGAGCTCGAGAAAGCGAATGAGGAACTGAGCAACCTTTTCGATCCCACGGGCTACGGCGCGGATGGAGAGTGGAAGAAGTTGGACGGGCTGTGCCTCACCAAGGACACTGGAGAGTAAGGACTTCCTGCGTCTCTCACCGCAGCATAGTCAGTTTACGTTGCTTCGCAGCTATACCTACGAGGTGTGCTTGTTCGGGGAGGCGAAGCAAAAGCCGAACCACGGAGGTTCGACGTTCAGTCTAGGGTCCGTTCCTGTCTTCCATCTCTCGAATAATACTGACCGTGCGTCTACGATAGCAAATTCACTTCGTGGCATCCGTCACACGACGTAGCGCCAGGATCGCCGGAATACTACAGCCAGCAGGCGTATACCCAAGGGACCAAGTGCTGGAATGGCCCGCATCGCAGCGTCAAGGTGGGTTGATGCCCTCCATGCGCGTTTATGACCGGCGCTGATGAGCTGTGTAGCTCCACCTTTCGTGTGGTACAGACAACGCGCTGCTTGGGATTGCGGAGCTGGAGAAGTGCGAATACTTGTTCACAGGGACGTCGCCAGCGCTCTGTCTGCCGCTGGAGGACGAGGGGAAGACAAAGGACGAGTTGTGAGGGAACATATATCTATATGGTGCTGTAGCGTAGAGTACAGCCCTCCGCAGCGAATGAGACGGGTACGGAACGACGAGGAGCACGGCCTTCGCAGCGCGCAGCTGAGCACGTGACGTGAGATGGCCTGCCCTAAAGCGGGGGCGTGCGTTATCAGCCCTTGGCCCCAGATTGTTCTGCTCTCCATCCCGACTCTGCACCTTTCCCCTTACATCCTACGCTCATCTCGACACATCAACCGCAAAAATGGAGGACGAAGTCGCTGCTCTCGTATGTCGCTCGACACGACCCGCGGTTGCACGTATCTAACGACTAGCAGGTTATCGACAATGGTTCTGGCATGTGCAAGGCTGGCTGTGAGTCTTTTCGCCTCATCGCGACCGTCCCCGCACTGACAGCGATGCGCAGTCGCCGGTAAGAGCCTTCCGAGCGCACAAACGCGTGCATGGCTAACCTCGTCATAGGTGACGATGCACCCCGTGCTGTTTTTCCGTAAGTCGTCGCCTCATCTCCCGCGCGCGCCCTTCCTGATGATGGCCGCGATTAGCTCTATCGTCGGCCGCCCGCGTCACCAGGGTGTGATGGTTGGTATGGGGCAGAAGGACTCCTACGTCGGGTAAGTCCCCGCCCTGCCTCCCGCCCCCTATGCGCGCTGAGAGCACGCCTAGCGACGAGGCCCAGTCGAAGCGTGGTATCTTGACCCTCAAGTACCCCATCGAGCACGGTATCGTCACCAACTGGGATGACATGGAGAAGATCTGGCATCACACCTTCTACAATGAGCTGCGTGTCGCCCCCGAGGAGCACCCCGTGCTGCTCACCGAGGCGCCTCTCAACCCGAAGGCCAATCGCGAGAAGATGACTCAGATCATGTTTGAGACTTTCAACGCCCCCGCTTTCTACGTCGCCATCCAGGCCGTGCTTTCGCTTTACGCGTCCGGTCGTACCACTGGTATCGTGCTTGACTCTGGTGACGGTGTCTCGCACACGGTGCCCATCTACGAGGGTTTCGCGCTTCCCCACGCCATCCTCCGTCTTGATCTTGCTGGCCGTGACATCACCGACCTGCTCATCAAGAACTTGACTGAGCGCGGCTACCCCTTCACGACGACCGCCGAGCGCGAAATCGTCCGTGACATCAAGGAGAAGCTGTGCTACGTCGCGCTTGACTTTGAACAGGAGCTCCAGACCGCTGCTCAGTCCTCGGCGCTCGAGAAGAGCTACGAGTTGCCCGACGGACAGGTGATCACTATCGGCAATGAGCGGTAGGTGCAGCGCCGCTGATGCCTTGTGTCAAAGCTCTAACGCCATTTACTCACAGCTTCCGCGCACCCGAGGCCCTCTTCCAGCCTTCCTTCCTTGGTCTTGAAGCTGCCGGTATCCACGAGACGACGTAAGCCCGTCCATCCCCGCGATTCTCTCACCACAGGCTTACTGTGCCGCAGTTACAACTCCATCTTCAAGTGCGACCTGGATATTCGTCGTGATCTGTACGGCAACGTCGTTCTGTCTGGTGGAACCACCATGTTCCCGGGTATCGCCGATCGCATGCAGAAGGAGCTGACGTCGCTGTCGCCCTCGAGCATGAAGGTCAAGATTGTCGCACCCCCCGAGCGCAAGTACTCCGTCTGGATCGGTGGTTCCATTCTCGCGTCGCTGTCCACGTTCCAGAACCTTTGGTGCTCCAAGCAGGAGTACGACGAGTCCGGTCCCGGCATCGTCCACCGCAGTGCGTATACCTATCCTATGTTACCCGAGCGATACTAATGGTGTCATTTCGCTTGTGCAGAGTGCTTCTAAGCGTCAGAAGGCGGGTTGGCTGGTTACGTTGACGGACATAATAATGGATCAGAGGGAAATGACGAGACAGGGCAGTTGCTTGCTTTCATGTAAAAGTTACTTGCTATGTATCCGCGTCGGTAATGGTTCATTATCAACGAATTTAACGATTTTTTGATACTGTCCGTGGTAGATGCTCGCGAATAGACAGACGTATGTAGACGACCACGGTGCATGCTATGTAAAGTGTGGTATGTGGACAGTCCATTGCACCGTTTGATATGCTCCCGCAGGTAGTGACCGAAGAGTGGTAAACGACAATGCCAGGAGGAGTAACCGTGCTACGATGTACACCCCGCCCGAGACAGACGTGACCATCGTGACCACCATAGTTGAGACCATGAATCCGGCGGAACTCATGTTGTCCAGGTACATGTCTAACAGCAAAGCAGCAAACACTGACGCTGGAGCAGCAACGATGGCGACTGAGGAAATGCGCCAGATCAAGACCTCCGCGCCCGAAGGGAACGCAGAATTCCAGGCAGCGCAGTGGATCGCTCCGAAGACCGTCGCCGCAACCAGCGCGACCACGTCGCCGACTACTTCATGGTTCTGGTCGCTAGAGACCCCACCCGAGTAGAACGTCGGCACCCGCGAGTGCTTCCGCATCTCCACAAACCAGTCCTGCACGCCCGCGACGAACCGCAGGGCCTGCAGATACTGGTCGTCTGTCATCGGCGGCTGGGCCTCGGGAAGCCGCACCCCGGCGACGCGCACGGGGGAGCCGATGTTCAGCGGCTTGTACCACCAGAACCCGTACATCGCGACTGTCATGGTCGCGTACGCGAGCGTCATGATTTCGAGCTGGGTCATCGGGAGGTCCTCGACGCGCCGCCCGATGCACTGCACGACGAACCAGAGCGTCTGGAAGACGGCGATGGCTTTGGACAACACGTCGCCGCGGCTCCACCCCCGAATCTCCTCTTCTGTGGGCAGGATGAGGTCTCCGCTTTTCACGAGGCTAAGGACGTCGTCGGGCGTCAGCGGGTGCAGGGCCTTGCCGTCCTGGTAAAAGTGGAAACCGCCCATGGCTGCGAAGAATCCGTGTACAATGGTCCATTCTGCGATGACTACTCGTGAACAACTGGTCGTACGAACACATGGATCTTACTCACTGCCGCTTAGACGACCGGCACCGCGTTCCGCTGCCCCTGTTCATGCCGTCAGACAGGATGTACGACGCGAGGCGGTTCCGACTAGCTCACATGTCGATTTCTCTGGCTTCCCGTCGTCGTAAAGAGCATCGGCTTGCCTCTGCGCTTCAGCAAGGGGCCTGGTCTGCCGCGTCAATGGTATCATGTCGTCCTGCTCATCGCCGCCCCCCGCCCCGCCGGCTTCGTCCACCCGCACGCGCTTCACCTGCCCGTGCTGCTCCCACGCCCACCGCGCGTCCGCGCGCGCGGCCTCCAGCTCGACCCCGAGGGACCTGGCGCGCATGAACTGGCGCACCGCCCACGCGAGCACCCACTCCGGCGCGAGCAGCGTCACGAGGACGATCTTGGCCATGTCCAGGACGCGCGCGCGCCGCGTCTGCGAGGGCCCGGGGACGTTCTGGTGCACGGCGGTCCACACGCAGGCGAAGATCGTGGCGAGGGAGCCCCATATGATGTCGTACACCGTCCGATAGGCGTCGATGTCCGGGCACGTGGGGGAGGCGGCGGCGGTGGACGATGGCGGGACTGGGGCGCCATTCGAGTCGCCGGGCCGCACGAGGAGCGTGCGGGCGAGGAGGGGGACGAGCAGCATGGGGGCCCGAGATTAAGTGGGCAGCGGGCTGGAGGAGTTGTGCGAGGGCTTCAAGCCTGCTTTCTATCGCGCTGGACTCAAGGCAGCCATGCGCCGTTACGGTGTGGTGTGTGCTTCCATTCCTCGCTTCACCGCGATGTATCTGTAGTACGCCCTTATAATCTGCCTTATCTCGCTCATCGCGTCGGGCTTGTCGCCTGACAGAATCACGACTGAGTGCCTGCAGCGTTCCTTCAGATTTGTGCAATATCATGGATATCCGGCCCGGCGCACCGATATGCTTGTCTTCCCTCCTAGTTGCTCGCCGTCAACGTTCAACGTTCAGAGGTCATTGACGAGACAGGGCAGGAAGTCACTTGCTTTCCCGTACAGTTTACCTTCTATCCTTTGGTAACTGTTCATGATTGGACGGAGAGATGTATATGACTAGACAGTATACCCACGACGGCCAAGGAGGAGGCTATGTCAAGTGGGGAATGTGGACAGTCCACTGGATCGTCTTGTATGCTCCCATGGGTAGTGACCAAAGAGTGGTAAACGACAATGCCAGGAGGATAAACCGCGCTGCGATGTAAACCACACCCGAGACAGACAAGACCGCCGCTAGAATCGTGAAAAGCGTATCCTCCGCGAAGCTATTGTCCACGTACATGTCCAACAGTATAGCGGCGAACATCAACCCAGGAGCGACGACGATGGCGGCTGAGGAGATGCGCCAGATTAAAGCCTCTCTTTCCGAAGGAAACACGTAATTCCAGGCGATGCAGTGGACTGCCCCGAACACCATCGCCGCGGCGAGCGCAACGACGTCGCCGACTACTTCGTTCCGGTCGCTGAAGGACACGCCTCCCGAGTAGAACGTCGGCGTGCGCGCTTGCTTCCGCATCTCCACGAACCAGTCCTGCATGCCCGCCACGAGCCGCAGGGCCTGCAGATACCGCGCCTCTGCTCTCGGCGTCTTGGACACGGGGAGCGTCACTCCGGCGACGCGCACGGGGGAGCCGATGTTCAGCGGCTTGTACCACCAAAAAGCATACATTGCGAATGTGATGGTCGTGTATGCCAGCGTCATCACCTCGAGCTGCGCCATCGGGAGGGTCTTGACGCCCCGTGCGATGCACTGCACGACGAACCAGAGCGTCTGGAGGACGGCGATCGCCTTTGACAGCGTGTCGCCTTGGCTCCATCCTTGAATTTCATCGTCCGTGGGCGGGACGAGGTCTCCGTTTCTCACGAGCCCGAGGATATCCTCGGGCGACAGCGGGTGCACGGGCTTGCCGTCCTTGTAGAAATGGAAGCCGCCCATGATCACGAAGAACCCGTGGCGAGTCGTCCATTCTGCGATCCGTATCTGTGAGCGCCTGATTGTCCCGACACAGAGATCTGACTTACTGCCGCCTAGACGGCCCGCACCACCTTCTGCTACCAGAGCTGTTCAGGTCAGGACAGACCACCACCACGAAGCGAGGCTCCTCCGACTCACATATTAGTTTTTTTGAGTTCTTGCCGTCTCGTAAGGTGTCAAATTCTTTCTGCGCTTCAACAGATTTCGGGTCGGCTTGCTGCGCTAACAGTGTCTTGTCGTCTTGCTCCCCGTCACCCCCGCCGCTACTCACACGAACCCACACGGGCTTCACCTCTCCCATCTGCTTCCACGCCCGGCTTGCGTCCGCACGCACAGCCTCCAGTTCTATCCCGAGCTTCCTGGCGCGCAGGAACTGGCGCACCGCCCATGCGAGCACCCACTCTGGCGCGAGCAGCGTTACGACGACGATCTTTGCCATGTCCAAGATGCGCATGAGCCGCGTCTGAGAGGGCCCGGGGACGTTCCGGTGTACGGCAGTCCACACGCAGGCGAAGATCGTGGCGAAGGAGCTCCAGACGATGCCGTACACCGTCCGGCAGTTGTCGATATCGGTGCACCGGGGAGACGCGGCGGAGGTGGCGTTGGCGGGAGGCGGAGACGCAGGAGTCGTGGTGGGCGTGCCGCTGCTGGGATAGGCTAGGATCGCGTGGGAAAGGAGGAGGAGGAAGAGCATGGGGGTGAGTGAGTAGCAAGCTGAAGACGCTGTGCGACGATTGCCTGCTTTCTATGACGTTGGGAGCAAGGCAGCGGTGCGGTGCGTTCTTCTATCCCTCCCACCGTGTCTCGTACACCCTTGACGAAATATCTTATCTCCGTCATCGCATTGTGATCATCGACTGACGTCCGAGTACCGCATTCCTTGGTTCCTCCCTTCGAATGTGCTCAGTAATCGTGCTGTTGGGCTCAGTTCGTACCTTCTTTCGAATCACAGACAGGACGCTGACACGTGTAGAAGGGGGGACATTGCATCTTCCGCTCCGTCGAGATTGCACTCCAAATAGCGCTTGCGCCACGAGGCGACTTGCACAGGGCCGGCGCATGCAGCAGAACCGCGCGCTGCGGCTGTGCCCTATGTACCACCGCATCGCCATGCAAGTATAGCAAGACTCAATTTCAACAAATAGGTCCGTTGATAGCCAGTGGCTGGCCCAGTAGTGAAGAGACGCGGCTGATAAAATACTGCCGCCAGTGAGCTGGAGACACATTGCAGAGACAGCAAGGACAATAAAATGCGGACCGAGCTCAATGAGGAGAAATTTGAACGTCGAACGGGGGAATCCAAGGCTTTCCTTCTGTCGAGTTGAAGCATGGCCCGCTGGTGGCACTTTGGAGACAAGTCACGGCCAGTCACGGCCACGCCACGGTCACGTGTCTGTGACTCGATAGTTTTCAGTTATAACTTGAACTTAAGCCCGGGTTGACCTGTCTCCTTCTCCTGCATTGACTTGGCTCCCTCATTCCTCGCAACCTCGCTGCTTATCTTACTCCAAGGGCTGATGACAGGCACTTTATACGTCTCGGGCTATCTCTTGTCCATCTCCCAGATAAA
>MU277243.1:129186-139832 GCA_022160305.1 Artomyces pyxidatus | reverse complement strand
TCTTTCCACGTCAGTACCCTGTGTTGACCTCCCTCGTTAGACCCCCGGATCGTCGTGGGTTGGAAGCATATCATCTACCGCAGGAGGTTACAGATAGCTGCCGCAGCCGCCAAGGCTGCAACTACTTCGACTACTCCTGGGTCAGCCTAAGCCGCTTGGGCACACCAAGCCCCAGTACGTGTGCAATAGTTGGCCACCCCATCTCGACTGTATGCCACGCATCTTCTTCATAGGAGATCTCCGTGTCGCTAGAGATGATCAATTGCTGCTATGCCCACGTCCTTGCTAATGTCATTCATGTCGTCGTCACTGTTTTGTCCACCTCGTATCCTTTGCTTGACATTTATTTTCCTGTCTCCCATGTTCCGTGGATAACCGACGCCCCTCCCCCCTTCATCACGGGCTTACGCGAAGGTCTACTCAATACAGCCAAGCACTCTTTTTCGCAGCTCGCCGCCTATGTTGGCTTGGCCCTTTGATCACGTCACAAGCTAGGTGGGCAGTCTCTGAATTTCGTCTTTTGCGAAATACGGTACTTAACCGACGATTTCAAGAACCCCTACCTACCTACCATGCATCACTGGCCAGTCTGGTGACATGTGGCCGGTCCGCAGGCCTGTTCCTCAAACAACCCTATCTCCCCTCGTCCGCATCCATTTGCGAGACTCTACTTCACGATACTCCAGACGGCCATTCTGCTTCCGACCACCGTGTCAGCCGTGATCGCTGCGGCGTGGGCTTACCTGTCTCCGATCACCGAGGACGAGCCGACGACACCCTCACCATTACCTTCCCCTCTTGCCCCAATATCTCCTCTCCCCGCCCGCACTCGATGGATTCCTCCCTCTTGTCAGCCGACCGTCTTCCTCCTCCTCCCACGGTGACATCAGGCTCTTCCGCCTCGTCCTCCGAGTCTGTCCCCCTTCCTCCTCAAACACCTTCGACAGACCTTGTTGTCGAGGCTGGAATGTGCCAGCGGCTGCCTCGGGCCGCCGCACGCTCAGACGTTCTCGCGCCCGTATTCCCGCGCGGACGCAGTCACTCCCGTTCTTCTGTCCCGCTCCCTCTCCGGCACCTGTTGCATTGGAACGTCGCCCCCGCGCGCAATCACTCCCGACCGAGCCATTTGAGAGCCGTTCCGCGTCCCGTGCTGAGCTTACATCAGATCGACCGTCATCCTCGCGTTAGGTCGACTATGGAGACTGTACTGAGCTTCGCGCCATCACTGGGCCATGTCCCCCATTGTGCCCGTGCGACGGGACTATTCCGGTGGCTTCGTCAGCGATGCGCAGACATGCGCTGCGCCGGCTAGTCGGAAGTGGTCGCACTCTGTAACGGTATTCCCACATACGATGCATCGTCGCTCTCGTACACACCGCGGCCGGGATAGTCGCACACATTCTTATGGTCTCTGCATCGCATCTGCGTCCATCGATACTAGTATTAGCCGTTATGATGTCTACCCTACCTCTCGTTCCTTGGGTTTGAGTGGGTCTTCCGGTCACTTGTATCTGTCCTCGTCATGTTCTACTCCAGAGCGTTCATGAAATTGTTTCTTGAATAGCTCCGTTCAAGAATCAAGAAGTCGATGAACTCAGCTCCTCGTAGAGGTCGGTCGGACGTTAGGACATGGGCATGTCCAAGTACAGCACTGTGGGCACGTCGCCGGCAACAAAGGCCCAGGTACTAGTAGGACTCGGAGTACGACGAACATCTTGGTCTTTTCATGTGTCCTATAAGACTTCGTCGCAATGAGATTGTGCCTGCGAGGTGAATAAGCCGACTCAGCCTCAACGTCCAGTACTCTTCCGTCTGGGTGTGAGAGGCGTGCGAGTTTAGCTCGCCCCCCCTCTCACTAGTAGACCATCTTGCCGTCTCCTCGCCTGCCCTGTCGAGCTTCTGCAACTGGCTGCTTACTACTTTTAGACAAGCTCTTCGGTAGTTACTAGGAGGACATCGACACTGGGACGAAAATGACCATGTGGACTTGTGGACGTAGACTTGTAGTCGTAGTCCCGTCACACCTTCCCCACGGATGGTGTGTATTCTGTTGTCTTCCCTGTGAAGCTTTTCGGGGCCACTCCTTCGATCTCCATTGTACTTGCCTTCGTCGCAACTTACCCGGGAGATTGTCAAGTCGAGAAGTCGATGTAGAGTTGTCGGGTCAAAGGCGGTTGGCAAGCACGAGCGAGATACATTGACTCGATGGAGGTCGAAGAAGAAGGGAGCATAGCACCGCCGGCGGTCCGTAGCACGTCTGTGCGATGAGCTTGGGCAAAGCTCGGGCTGTTCATGAGGTATGAGGCACACGAGAGACCACAGCGAGGCCACTTAGCCACGCCGGTCGCACAAGCATGTAGGCGTGACATTCATGTCCATGTTCACATTCACATCTCGGATACCTGTGGCCTTTCCCGCTCTAGTACTGAAGCTAGAAGCTCTGGTTACTAGAACACTAGTGTACCTGGCTGCTTAGTACTTGTCTGCGTCGAATTCCACGATGCCGGAATGAGACTAGTTCGCTCCAAGCTGGAAGATGAACAAAAATGATGAAACGAAGCTGGAACCGCAGCAAGTTCATTGTTCGTCTTCGCCGACAATTATCCAACAGCCACTGCCATAAGCCAACACACATAACAGTAACCAAAATATACGGCAACATTATTACACATTATTGTCGCTGGAGTAGAAATGGTGTAGAGACGATCTACTCTGCTGGTGTGCGATGATCAAGGGATATTCTCGCTAGGGTCTCGTGAACGATCGGATGATCAGCCTTTACCCAGCCCGGCGTTACAAACACGACGTCAGAATCCTCGTCTTTGAGAAAGAGGATTCGGACCTGATCTCGCTGGACGGCCAAGCCATACACGTTCTTGATAGCCACCGGAAACTTCTTCGCCTTGAATACTCGAAAATAATCCATCAGCTGATAGAAAGCTCGGGTGAGCGAACGGGTGCCAGGTTTGACCTTGTCTTCGACAATAAGGAGCAAGCGATCGTTGCCAGCCTCCGATGCTGCGGTTGTGACAACGAAATCGGGGATTATCATGCGATCACCAGGTTTTCCTACATCCGCACCCAGAGAGTCGTTGAAGCGGGGCTCACCGCTTCGCAAAGGGATGTCATCCCATTCCAACCCGAGCGCAAAGGCGGAGGTAGTTGGCGGAGGAGATGATTGGTGTACAATCTCTGAAGGATCGAACGGCGAGAGGTCGAAACTGCTCTCAGGGTCAGGGAGACTGATGTTCGTGTGGAAGAGATCGGAGACATTGGAATCGCAGAAGTCCAGGCGAAGGATTGATGGGCCTTCAGCGGTGAAGGAGGCGCTGGACACGCTGGTGTCACGGGCACGATACTGGGGCTTCACCAAAAACGAGAAGCCCACAGGGAAATAATGGCCGAGAACGTTGTTGACGACGCCGTCGACGGAAGACTCGAAGTGGACGACGTAGCCCGCCAGGGAATTTTCTTGTGTGCGGGCAAGAGCCAACCACCGGCGTAGCAGCATCTTGGGCATGGGCTTGACAGTCATTTGGGACATGGCTAGCAGGTACAGACCGGAATAGTGAATTCTTTGATCAATCAAAAAGAAAGGTTGAAAGAGCTACGTACTGAGTGACACGGCGTTGACGAACGACACAGGTGATGGGAGATGGCATCAGTAACTGGGAAAGACGATTGGCTTTATAAGGATCGAGAGAATGCTCGTAACTTGGACAAATGGACCCTGTTATCGGAGCAACGTCAGAGTTGTGACCAAAGGAAATTAGAGCTGCAAACAATGAGTATTTGATACTATTGTCGTATTGGTGACTGGTGTCCAACACGATGAGATTGTAAGGAAAGAGAGTTCGGGCCCGTCGAGAGACACAGGCCACGCCACGGTCACGTGGCCGTTGCTGACTGCTTTTAAAAGCCTGGCCAGGTTGTTTTGTTCATCCAAATCTCGACTTGTTTTCCGCCTTGACTTAGCTCCCCCATTCCTCGCCACCTCGCCACCTCGCCACCTCGCCACGCACCTGCTCCTGATCGTACTCCAAGGGCTAATGGCAGGCACTTTATACGTCTCGGGCTATCTCTTGTCCATCTCCCAGATAAACGACTGGGCCGATCACAACAACGTCAGACGCTGCATAGACGATGCCGTGACACTGTCAGACGTCGTGTCCTACGGAAACAACTTAGGCTTCCCATCGACGTTCGAGATCGTCGATGACGGCCATGAAGAGCTACACGCCCTCCTTATGACTGGATTCCGTGAAACTCTGTACCCCGTCGCCCTCGATGTCGTCCCTACCCTCATTCCAGAGGATACGCCGTATGCGCGGGGCGTGCGCAAGGCGTGGATTGACAACTTTGTCTCCGCCGTGCCGTCGTTGAAGTCCGTCCAGTATGGCGTGTTTATCTGGCCATCTATGTATTGTGAGTTTGTGTCTTTCCACGTCAGTACCCTGTGTTGACCTCCCTCGTTAGACCCCCGGATCGTCGTGGGTTGGAAGCATATCATCTACCGCAGAAGGTTACAGATAGCTGCCGCAGCCGCCAAAGCTGCAACTACCTCGACCACCGAAGTCAAGGCTGTAACTACATCGACTACTCCTGTGTAACTCTAAGCTGCTTGGGTATACCCAAGCTCCAGTATGTGTGCAATTCTTCTTCGTTTTCACCTGATCCTGATTGTGTGCTACCTATCTTTCTTTGCAGGAGATCGTTGCGTCGATGGTGAACAGATGATTGTTTGCTGTTATGTCCACGTCCGTGATTATGTCATTCATATCGTCGTCGTTGTTTTGTATCGCTCGTATCTCAGCTTTCCTTTTTGCTCGACATTGTTTTTCTCGTCTCCCGTGCTCCGCGGATAGCCGACATACCCCTCATCGTGGGTTTACATGGAAGTCTACTCGATACAACCGAAATCTCTTCCCATCTGTATCTTGGATTTGGTTTGGTCACGTCACAAGCTACGACTCACGCATTGACAGTCTATTCTGATTTTCGCGAACTACAGTACTTGACGAATGACTCCACGAGATTTTTCCCGCTGAAGGCAGACGAAGGCGCCGCGGGTGGAACAAGTACCTACTACCTATATGCGGGTCCGCCCGTTCTTCAACAGGTGTCAACAACTCGTCGACGAGGCTCGAGCCCTGTGCAGCCTCACGGTAGCCTCACAGTACTTGCAGCCTTCCCGGCCCTCTCATCGTGTTTGCATCTCGTGCACGTACTCCATGTCATTGAAGGGATGATATCCATCTGTAACTGTGACGTTGCAGTGTCCTGATTGTTAGAACCTAGAGAAGATATCCTCAGACGCTGATGATAGAGCGAGTAATATTGATTGTTAGTACCTAGAGAAGATATCTAAGGTATCTTTGTGAGTGTGAGGTTGTATGTGAAGCTGTAGTGTACGTACCCTCAGACGCTGATGATAGAGCGAGTGAGGGAGAGAGACGCGTCTGCGACGCGTATAGTAACACATGTCACGGACCGTGACTGCGGGCGTACGTGCGATAACCGTACTCTGTGTATCGTACTCTAACACTCCTCCTGAGCGCGTACGGCAAGGGAATAATGATATGGTTATTGTGATGGGTATGAGGTCCGTGATGTGTGGCGTGAAAAAGATAAGAAGTGGAAATAAAAATAAAAATAGAGTGGTGTTCGTGCGTACTCCTCCTCACGCTCACTCGCGGATGCCTAGATATCCGCGGAGGCGGCAGAAAGTGACCTTGTCCAATGCTTTGGTAAGAATATCCGCTGTGTTGTCTGCCGAGCGAACGCGGGTCATGACGAGGTTGCCGATTTCCACTTGTTCTCGTAGGTAGTGGTGGCGAACGTCAATGTGTTTCGATCTAGCGTGGAGTGCTTGGTCTTCTGAAAGGACGATTGCGGCGTTGTTATCGCAGAATATGGGAATGGGTTCAGTGGGACCAAGGCCTATAGCGTTGAGAAGTTGGCGCAGCCAGAAAGCTTCTCGTGCGGCTTCGTGTGCGGCGATGTATTCGGCCATGCAAGATGAGTCCGCGACCGTCTTCTGTTTTCGCGAAGACCAGGATATCATGCCGCTTCCCATGGAGAAGCAATATCCTCCTACAGAACGGCGTGTGTCCAGGCAGTTCGCATAATCGGAG
Organism: Artomyces pyxidatus; assembly: GCA_022160305.1. Lineage (NCBI taxonomy): Eukaryota > Fungi > Basidiomycota > Agaricomycetes > Russulales > Auriscalpiaceae > Artomyces > Artomyces pyxidatus. The sequence goes on along the minus strand of MU277243.1, from coordinate 133,698 downwards.
TCCGTGAATGCGAGAAGGCGCCAGACGCTTCCACCAAGTTCAAGGGCCAGTAGTCGTGTGCCTTTGAGATATCGCAGGATTCTGATGGCGGCGTTCCAGTGGGACGTGCGATAGCAATCCATGAATGAGGCGAGTCGACCTACTGCATAGCTGATGTCTGGACGTGTGGTTGTCGCGATGTAGTTGAGGCCACCTATGAGAGCGCGGTACGGTGTGGCGGCAAGTCTTTGCGCTTCATCTTTAGGTAGGTCCTCTTTGGGGTCGGGGCGTCGGAGTTGGAGACCTTTGAGCATAGGGGTGGGTGCCGTCTCCGCGTCCTTCTGTCCGAATTGCGATATAAGGCGGTCGATGAGGGCTGTTTGGGATAGTCGAATCGTTCGCTTCTCGTGGTCGCGTTCTATTCCCACTCCGAGGGCGAATTTGACTTCACCTAGATCGGAGACCGTCCATAATGTTTCCATTTGTGCCTTGAAGCGCAGGTTTTCGGTCCGATCAGTGGCGACGGATATCATATCATCGACGTGGATGGCGACTATGATGGTACCTCTTTCATCAGTGCGATAGTACACGCACCATTCGCAGTTAGCACGCGTGAATCCCCAGCTGATCATGGCGGCGTGTAACGTCTTGTTCCAGATTCGGCCGCTTTGCTTCATCCCGTATATCCCCTTCTTCAATTTCCACACCCAATTCTCCTTTCCAGCCTCCTTGAATCCTTCCGGTTGTTCCATATATTGTGTCTCTCCCTCGGGGAGTACGCCGTTCAGGAAGGCGGTTTTGATATCGAAGTGCATGGCGTCCCAGTCCTTGGCGGCAGCGAGGTGTAGAAGTAGGCGGAAGGATTCAAGACGGGCTGTAGGTGATGTAATCTTGTTGAAATCGATGCCGTATTGTTGTTCATATCCTTTTGCGACGTAGCGAGCCTTGTTTTGTTTGACGTTGCCACTCTCGTTCCGTTTCCGCCTGAGCGTCATCCTTCCTCCCATGATGTTTCGATCATTCGGTACGTCCTCACGGGGGATAAGTTCGAAGACTTCCATGTCCTTAAGGCTTTGAATTTCTGCCTTAGCGGCGTCAATCCAAGCTTCACGGTCATATGATGCCATCGCCTCTTTCCAGTTCCGTGGGTCGTCCGGGTACTCAACATCGAGTGGAAGTTCTGCCAGGGCGGCGAAGAGAGCTTCCGATGTGCTGGGGTCATCCTCCTCCGTAGGCCGCTGAGTGTCTGCATCACTCGGGGCTTGGGTAGGCTCTTTTTCTGCTCGTCTGCGAGCAGCTGCGGCGAGGCTCTCCTGAATCGCTCGTTCGAGTGCTGCACTGCGTGCTAGGCCATCGTTCGATTGTTCGCGAGTCGGCGCTGGTACGTGTGTCCGTGCCGATCTTCGAAGTGGGGGAGGGTTAGGCTGAGACGGCAGCATTGTCGCAGGTAGTGGGTCTTCGTCATCATCGTCCACGTCGATAACAAGCGGAGGTTGGGGCAAGTATGGGGTGTCTGTCAGGTCGGAAGGGGGTTCAGAGTTGTTAAGGATGCGTCCGGGGTGTAGTGGTTTGGGTGACGCGTCCTTGCGCTCAATGAATACAACATTTCGCGACGTGACAATTTTCCCCGAGGGTTTGTGCCAACAACGATAAGCTTTCGAATTTGGTTCATATCCAATCAAGCGCGTCTCGACTGAGCGTGCGGATATCTTCGACTGACCCGTCTCCTTTAGAACGAATGCTTTGCAACCGATTTCGCGTAGGTGGGAGATGTCTGGTGTGCGACCTTGCCATAGCTCTGAGGGTGTCCGGCCCTTGAGCGAGGTGGCTGGAGTTAGATTTGAAAGGTACGCGGCGGTCATGTTGAACTCGTCCCAGAGGTTCTCAGGAGCGTCGCATGATAGACGCATTGAACGAGCTTTGTTCATGATGGTGAGGTGTAGGCGTTCGACGCGGCCGTTTTGGGCGGATGTGTATGGTGCCGTGAACTGATGCGTCGTTCCTTGTGACTCGCACCAAGCTTTCATCTCGTTTGATTTGAGTTCTCCGTTGTCGGTCGTGTAGATGCCGATCTTCTCTCCAATTTGTGCAGTAATGTTCCGTTCCCAGGCCTGCAGGCGGGTGAAGCTGTCTGCTTTCGAGCGAAGGGGGATGCTCCAGGCGTATCCGGAGAAGTCATCGATCAAGTGCATTGAATACTGATTCCCGCTGCGGGACATTATGGACATGGGACCGGTGAGGTCAACGTGTACACGACCAAGACGTTTAGTAGCCCTCTCTCCCTCTCGAACCTTAGGCACCGGTGTGCGGACCTGTTTACCGAGGATGCATGGTTCACACCTGGGCGGTTCAAGAGAGAGGTCAATGGGCATACCTTTGACGACGTCTGATGCTCGGGCCATATCGAGGATGGTCCTATAGTTCGCGTGACCGAGGCGTTGATGCCAAGTGTCAAGTGTGGGAAGACGGCTCGAAGTGAAGAGTGCGGTTTGCGACTGATGGACGGTTTGAAGATGCTTGCCAGTCAAGGTGAGACTGTACAGGCGTTGGCCGCGCTTGCTTCCTCGTGCTACGACGGCGCCGCTGGCGTTGGTGATCCAGCAGTCATCTCTTCCGAAGTGGCATGTGACGCCGTGTGAGCCGTTGAGCATCCCTACCGATATGAGGCGGACTGTTGCGGATGGAACGTAGAGGACGTTGTGTAGCACGAGCTTCAGTCCTTTGCCGACGATGAGATGAATGGATCCTATTCCGATGGATGGAACTGAACCGCTAACCCCTTTTACCGCCTTTGGGGCAATAGGGCGTAGGTCGAAGAAGTCCGCTCGCTCTGGGGAGATATGGCATGTCGCGCCCGTGTCGAGGATGAATGGGGCATCTTCGAATGTCATCGCGGCGCGTTTCGGTTGCTCGAGGGGGTACGCGACAAATTGGGACAGGTCGACGTTGCGCGTGTTCTTTTCCCAGTCGATGAGTGAACACTCCTCCTTCGCGTTCCCAGTCATGAGCGCAAGTTCCATCGTGTCGCCTGGGGCCAGCAGGTTGTCGGGAATGGAGGATATCTCGTCTGTGAGGCATCCGGCCCAGGGCTCGGTTGGTAAGTTTGCGGGGGGTGCGGTCGGCGTCGGAGGTTGGCTCATGAGCGGTTTGCCATCGAAGATGGTGCAGGCTGTGCCTTCGGCTGTCCAGAAGATCTGGTGGTTGCTGTGACCGTTGCCGTGATGTCCGCCGCCTCGACTCGTTCCTCCCCGATTGCCTCGACCGTTAGATCCTCCTCCTCTCGCTAGTCGCTGAGCTGCTGATGCCGCTTCGACTGTCTGGCCCTCCATGCCACCGCCGGGTGCGACACAGAACTGTGGCGTGTGTCTGGACTTCTTACAGTTCGAGCAGAGGGGTGGCTTGCTCGTGGTAGGCGGTGAAGAGGTTGGTGGAGTGCTCTGGGCCATGAAAGCGCTGGTGTTTATCGTGCTCGCTTCGCGGTCAATTAGAGCTTGCTCGACGTCGAGGTCGACGGTTACGGAGCTCGATGTGCAGTTCGGTGAGGAGAGCGTACGCGATACGGTGCCGCGGAGGCGGACGAGTTCATCCGTGAAGAGGCTGTTTGCCATGAGTACGCAGAGGAAAGCGTCTTCATTGATTTGGCCCATCTTCCAGATTCGTGTGTTCAGGTCCTTGAGTCGCGCGCTGGTCTCTTCGAAACGTGTCGTTTTCGAATAACGGATTTGCAGAGCCTCTTGAATGAGGAGCATCTGTATGAATCCGCCCTGCTTCTCGTGACGTTTGCGAAGGATGTCGATGGCGTCGGCGGAGTAGGTGCAGGTTTCGATCTCGTCTTGTTCGGCTTCGACACATTTCGTTTTGATGAAGGAGAGTACGGCGAAGTCGTTGATGAGCCAGTTCTCTCGTGCGCGAGGCTCGGCGATTGCGTCCGGGCAGAGGCAGTCTCGGAGCATATACCGTTGGAGTCCGCATGAGACGCCTAGGCAGTTCTTGAGTTCGGTGAACCACTTCTTCCAGTTGTTGAGAGATTTCTGGAGGCGAAGGTCGTTTGGGAAGGATGCGCTGTTGATGGCGATGAGGGTTATGGATGGTTTGGTCGCGTCGGTGGCGAGGAGGGTGGGTCCGGTGATTCCTGCCGCTCCTGCTGTTCCTCCCGAAGCTCCTGCTGTTCCTCCCGACGCTCCTGTCGCTCCTCCCGACGCTCCTGTCGCTCCTCCCGACGCTCCTCCTGCTCCTCCACTGGGGGACATGTCCTACTGTGAGGGGGTCTGGGGGTGTGGATATATGCGCTGAAGAAGCGCGAGGAAACACGAGAAAAGTGTCCTAGATGCAGCTAGGAAGACTTTCTGTGGTCCTGAGGGTGTTGACTCGACGGTAGGTCGGAGGATGATGGTTCTTCGTGCTTGGCGAGTGTGCACAAGCTCAAAAGCCCATAACCTGTTAGAACCTAGAGAAGATATCCTCAGACGCTGATGATAGAGCGAGTAATATTGATTGTTAGTACCTAGAGAAGATATCTAAGGTATCTTTGTG
>MU277243.1:109729-128131 GCA_022160305.1 Artomyces pyxidatus | reverse complement strand
CTCCCCGCCCGCACTCAGTAGACTCCTCCCTCCTGTCAGCCGACCGTCTTCCCCTTCCTCCCACCGTGACATCAGACTCTTCCGTCTCGTCCTCCGATTCTGTCCCCTTTCCTCCCCAAACACCCTCGGCAACAGACCTCGTTGTCGAGGCTGGAATGCGCGCTGCTTCGGGCCGCCGCACGCTCAGACGTTCTCGCGCCCGTATTCCCGCGCGGACGCAGTCGCTCCCGTTTTTCTCTCCCACTCCCTCTCCTGCACCTGTTGCATTGGAACGTCGCCCCCGCGCGCAGTCACTCCCGACGGAGCCGTCCGTGGGTCGTCCCGCGCCCAGCTTCGCGTCCATCATGTCCCCCGTCGTGCCCCTGCGACCGGATTATTCCGGCGGCTTCGTCATTGACGCGCAGATACGCGCCGCGCTGGCCAGTCGGAAGCGGTCGCATTCTGTGCGCGTTCTCCCCACATACGACGCGTCGTCGCTCTCCTACACTCCGCGTCCAGGATGGTTCTGAGACGCATTGTTACGGTATCTGTCTGCTGCTTGATTACTATCTGCATCTATCTCTTCTAGCATCTATCATCACCACTCTGTGTTATCTCTCGTTTTTCTCTGGGTTTTAGTGGGTTCTCGGTCATCTACATCTTGCATCATTATATCCTATCACAATGCATCTTGTTTTTGTTTCTTGATATCTCTGCGCACACGATCCCTGCACGGGATGTTAAGCAGCCTGTGTGATCATCCCCAATGGCCTGCGCGAATCTGGCAAGGCTACAACCAGTAGCAAGCCTGGGATGCCAGCCGCTTCAGCAATCCGGTATGCAGGCAAGCCATTTATGTCACCTGCTGGATTCATTGCCGAAGCTCACAGGGCAGAACGACTGCCACTTCTTTAGCGACTAGGCCTGTGTACATAACTAGATTTGCTCTTCCGATGCAGTATCACTCCCTCGAGAGCACGAAACTTACTGCGATCACTCCTATAATATTATACGCTCTCAGTCGCTATCGCTACTACTATCGTTCCCAGCTGCGTCGTCGTCGTCGTCGTCCGTCGAGCTCTCGTCGTCGCTCTCCTCCACCCGCTTTTTCACCGCGCCACCCCGCATCGCCGCCATCTGCCCGGCTAGCGTATCCTCCTCCGGCTCCGAGATCTCGTCGTCCGCTGCCGACTCGTCCGCCGCAACCTCCTCGATCTTCAGCTAGACGCCCAAAATTTGCATCAGAGCGCCGTCTCACGGTACACAAGGGGAAAGAGTAACGTACAGTGATATCGTGCGACACGTCCTCGCCGATGAACGTGTCGCTGATCAGGTACACCCGCCACGTGAATATCCCGACGCTGGGCGGCGCCTGGAACTTCATCTTGTAGGATCGGAAATCCCGCTTGCGCTCGGGGTGGGAGAAAGGCACGTCGGTGATCTTCAGGGGTGGCACGACGAGGCGGTTCGACTTGGCATCGGCGAGGACAATCCACCATCCCGGTTTGCGGTTCTGTGTACGAGTGTCCGTCAGTATGGCAGCGTCAACCGTACACTTTGTAGGCTTACTGTCGGCCAACGGGGAGCGTGTGCGGCTCCGAGGTTGTCACCAGGTGCAGAGAGATCCTCAACGTCCTTGAGGTTGTTCAGGAACTCGTCGTCCTTCTTCGCGTCATCGAGGGCGTCGCCAACAGTCAGCTCGGCCTCCTTCGCAGCGCCGTTGGTCGAGGGCTCGGTCTTCAGTGGCGACAGCCTCAGCTTAACCACGAGAAAGACGAGAGCAGATGGTGTCACAGTGCGCTCGCCGATGACTGTGTATAATTCAGTATACGCGGCAGTCTGAATCGGAGGAACAGCGCACCTCGGAACGAAGCGTCGACTAGATCGAGGTGTCCCCATCGATCGGCTGCTTTCTTGACATCATCGACGCGTGCATCCTTCTTGCTTTCGAGTAGCTTCACGAATTCGCCGATTCCAGTCGTATCCTCCGGCAGTACCTTGACATCTTCCGCCTTGATTCCCGGTAACTGCGTATACACGGCCGAGGCGTCGCCAGGTACAGCTGCCTGCGCAAGGTATGCATGCAGACGCATGACCGCTGTTGTAGGTTGGAACCAGTTTCGTGACATGGTGACATTGAGGAGGGCGTTCAGGACAGCAGGCGTTTGCAGCAGGATCGATGTTTGTGCTAAGTGATGACAAGGCCCGTCAGTCTGCTAGACTTTATTATGCAACTGCATAGACTGACCTTTCTTCAGCGCCGGCGACACTAGAGGAAGGCGAAGCAGGTGTGCATGTAGTAGGACGAGTGCGTCCCAACGGCTATCCCGGGCGCCGGTCTGACCTTTGACCAGCACGCGTAGATTACGCCAGCGCTCCCCTAGCTGCTTCTCAATGGTCTGTTCCAGTTCTTGTATCTCCTTCTCTGCACCTTGATGCACGATGTTCTCCCACTCGTCTGCCTTGCCCAGAACGCCGACTACCTCTTCCAGATCAGATGTCTCGGTGAGTGACTTGAAGAAATTGGCTGCAGTCTGCGCAAAGACACCGTCCTTGGTCTTTTTCCGGCTTCCGAACCACCAATTACCCTGTAAAAGATGGAGATGTGCAACACTGCATTAAAGGAGGGAGACGTACCACGAGCGCGGGTAAGGTGACACCAAATAGCAGGCCGTATACGCCAAGTACCCATATGTTATTCTGTGCCTCTACGATCCAGCGCGGAAGCGCGATGCCCATCGTGACTTCCTGCCGGCCATCCGGGTGGCCGTAATCCTCGAAGTTCTTACGGATGGTCTCATCTGTGAGTCTGCGAGGGAGTTGACAAGAAGTTACAACGAGGATCAGATGCTGTACTCACGCCTTGTATGCCTTGGTGAGCTCCACGAATTTGTTGGCGATCGTTTCAATGGTATCGTTCCCCGTGAGTTTGACTTTGTCGGGGTGACTGGGAGGGTCTAAGCAGCCATTGGCGGAAGTGAATGAGTGCACGTACTAGATCTTGGAGAGCTTCTTGTAATGAGACTTGATCTCTTTCGCCGAGGAGCCCTTGGGTCAGTCCGCGTGAGTAAGACGGAGCACATTGAGTTTTGTCAACGTGGCGTACCGATTTAATACCCAAAATCTCGAAAGGATCGTATATTTGGTTATCGGACGCGATTCCAGCCACCTTGTATGCGAGAAGTCCAAACACCACCCAACCTAGCGCGATGAACACGCCTCTGTTAGGTCGTCAGCAACCTTATTAGATGCATCAAAGCACCCATACGCACTTCTTGGTGAAATTGACCGCACCGCTCTCCTTCTTTAGACGTTTCCGTTTCTCCAGACAGGCACCACACTCGCAGGCGGCAGACGCGGTATCCGCTGCAGCAATCGTCTGTCAGAGAGTGAGCTATATGGACGAAATCATGACGCACTTGGGGTAGAGGACCTCGCGGAGAGGGTGACGGGGACGAGAACCATGAAGAGGACAGTGATCACAAAGAACAGGGCCATGTTGCCTGATTCATCGTACTTGTAGCCAGCCATGGCGTGTGGAAACTAAGATGCGACCAGCGGGAGGGATATTAGGTTATGTGGGGCGGCGCAGAGTAGGATTGCAGCTCGTGGTGAGTTGGGCTGCGCTGAAAGTACAGTTGCACGCCGTGCTGGACCGTGCTGGTCGTGAAAAGAGAAAGAAAGGAGGGTGGGGGAGGCGGACGACGTGGAGGGAGGAATGAAGCTGCGAAACGCCGTCGGCCAGCTGGCATAATCGCTGATTATGTCATCCACTTGTTCGTACCAACACTGGTCGCAACACACTCCCAAGTGCAGCCCGGGCCTCGATGAGAATACGCATCTCCTCCTCCTCGCCGCTCCCAGACATCAAGGCCTGGTTCTCGCTCGGACGCGACGACGGAACGTTCTCCATCTTCGCCTTGAAGGAGAAGCTATGCGCAACCGTCCATGCCCTGCGCGAGGCGCGCGTCCCAGAACACGAGATCGCGCTGCTGCTCGACGGCTTTGAGCTGCTGGATGAGTCCTCTGTCGATGTCCTCCGCGAAGGAGATCTAGTTTGGTGCGTGGCAACGTCCTTCCGAGGGCCTGAGTCAGCTTAAAGTCTCGGTGTAGCATACGGCCGAGAGCGAGCTCTGCGAAACGCAAGGCCTCAGTCGTGGAAGAGCCTCCGCGCAAGAAAGCGAGACCCGCAGTGCCCGTAAATCCTCCACGAAGCGATCCACCTCTTGCATTACACACAGCTCGCGCACTTGAGACATCTCGGAAACCACTACCCGGCTCGCTGCCAGCCAAACCAGCCAACGGAGCTTCATCATCGGCCTCTTCAGATTCTTCGTCCTCTTCAGACGACACCTCGTCGTCAGACCCGGACTCCGATTCAGACTCGTCCTCAGAGTCGGATTCGGACTCGAGTTCTTCGTCTTCGTCGAACACTTCCCCTGCGGTCATGCGATCAAAGCCTCTCCCAAAGCCGTCCGAGCCGAAGTGCGTCTTATTCGCACTCTCTCTATCTGTACACTGGCCAACGTACGTTCCAGCACTCCACACGTCCCGCCAGGCCATGGGAAACCTCAAACACAAAGTCGGAACCTCCGCCGTCGCCTGAAGCGGCAACACGAGCGCGACGCCGCCATCCTGGGCCCGTCAGCGTCGGCCAATGCCACGCCGCTTGGCACCAAACACCAAAATCCTCCAAAAACTGCGAGTGCGCCTCCAAAAGAGGCTGAGCCGTCCATTGCGATGATGTCGCTCTCTAACAAAAATAAACGGCGCGGCTTCAAGCGCGCTATGGCAGGGCAGCTTCCTACGCGTATCGCGTTCTCAGACGACGCCACCCCGTCCTCGTCATCTGTCGTTGACCCCACAAGCTCACGCCCCGCGTCCCCGGCCAAGCTACCGCGTTTGATACCTCCGTCTGAGAAGCAGGATCTGGGTCTCATCCCGCCGAATGTTTTCGTCACAAGCGTCGACGTGGAGGCTGGGCTGTGGCCCCAGAAGAAAAAGAAAGGAAAACAGCGCGAGGAAGGTGTATCAACTGACGTGGATCCAGGCCCCATACAAGCTAAGCAATGGGACTGGAAGGAGAAGAAACGGCAGAGAAATGGATACGGCCAGGAGGACGGCGCGTGGGGCGGTGATCATGCAGGTGTGAACATACATCTGCCGTATGACGAAGAGGCCGCGGCGGCCATGAGCCACGCAGATGCGCTGGACTGGGACGCCGTGGAGAAGAGCTGGGCTACGCTGCAGACGGTCACGCCCGCCTCATCGCTGAGCCCTGGCTGCGTCGTCGGGTGGAAGGTATGTGACGCGACTCGACTTGATCGCGTGTGAGCGCTGAGTCTCGTTCAGGAGCTGGGTATTCACCCGGTCACTCTGACGCCAGAGCTGCTTTTGAAGCTGGCTACCGTTGTTGGGAGCGAAACAGGCCAGGTGAAGGTGAAGGTGCTTGCTCGCCCCGGTACAGATCTATCGTCTTTCGCAGTTGCGGATGAGGGGGCGAGTGATGAGGAGGTTAGTTATGCTTGGGCAGATGTCGGGAACATGGAGTGGAGGGTGGTGAGGATGTGATCGTGTCTCAAACATTCCACCCCTCGAGCTCGATCGATCTACCTCCCAAGATCATTTATGGCGAGGTTGCCAGTGCTCAGCAATTGATAGCGGAAGTCAGCGACTATCGTAAGTATCAAAGTAGCGCCTCACGCCGCTTTTCCGTTGCCCCCGACGCGACGACAAAACGCTACGCTGAGTGATGAGATTGATGACGCGCGTGCGACCTGCAATGTTGTAGGATGTCGACAGTCCACTAGACAGCTTTACATGCATCAACGGGAAGGCACCCGCATGTGACTAGGACCTCTCTATAGCATACATGAAACCAGCGAGAGCAAGTACCACCACACAGACGACACCGCAACTCTGCTGCACGGCATCGTCGAGCTGGCGCACCAACGTCTTCAATATTGTCAGGGCGGCGCCCTGCAGTCGTATTCAAGTTCGATCAATCGACCGCTCAAGCAGTTCAGGAGAACTGTATACTGAGGCCTCGGCATTCTTGGTCCGCTGCTGAGGTATTTAGTAATAAATATTGCCGATTTCTACAACAAAAATTCATGCATGGTTAGATCATACCATCACTCTGAACACTGAAGCTCAATCCAAACGGCCCTCCTTCCTATGCACATGCGGATCATCGTCCGCGAACAGCTTCCTGATTCCGAAGAACGCTCCAACGATGCCCATGACAAATATGAAGATCGTCAAACGGCGGTGTGCAAAAGCCCAATTCTCCACGGAGACCATCTGAGCGTTCAGATACTGAAACAGAGACGTCAGTCGCCGCGCATGTCGAAAAAGAAGGAAAGACATACTCTAGCCATGCGCTCGACAATGTTCTCGGAGTGTCTGACTCGCGCTTTGCCGGACATGACGCCTTTGAGTGCGGAAAACAAGCTATCCGGGATTAGCTTGATTTTGTTGCCGCTCATGTCCGTGTCGTAGTAGATCAGGTTCTGCGTAGAGATGTCGGATGAGAAACGCCGACATATACAGAGAGCTGTAACGCTCACCCCATGATCAGCAATGACTACCTGCCCCGTGCCCTTGATGCCGTACATGCTCTTGAGCCATGAGGCCCATCGGTCAACATCCATCCAGGTGAATACGACGGGACGCTGCTGATGTGTAGCAGCATTGTCGGGCCCACGGCGCCAGAGCTGTCCTATCTCTGTAATTTCCTTGATTAGGCGCTCGCGCTCATTGCTCCCTTCCTTCGGCACAGCCACGAGCACCACAAGGGGCTTGCTCGGTGCATTCATTACCTCCTGGAAAGAGCTATCGCTGAGTTCCATAGCAGTGGGCAGACGATTGGCGACCAGCCAATCACTCAGGCTGTTTTTGTCTGTCTGTGTTGTAAGACGAAGCGTGGCAGCAGCGTGGCTGGCGTCATGATCTTTGATCGCTAAGAGGATTGGGGTGGAGGAGGATGGTACAGAGAACCGGGACAGGAATGCGGGAGAAGACGAAGTGTATACTGGAGGAGAGCCCAAGAGCGGCGCCGCCGCCAGGGAAACCGTGTTCTAGAGGGAGGGAGAGGCGGTTCAGAGACGAGATAAAGTAGGATTTGGAAGCGACGTACTGCGAGGCGAGAATCATCTGTTTCATGTAGGAAGAGGTAAACAACTGGATCGTCTTTGACAGTCTGCTCGAAGTCTTCGTACTTCAGTTCGAGGACGCTCCTGCATTATTATTGAGTTGATGGAGCAGATGCTTCATGCAGAAATACGCACGGTTTGACAGCTCGCTCAAGCCATGCCTTCATAGCATCCAGTCTGCGTTTCCCGGTGAACTCGGCTTTCTTGCCGTAGGGCGGGTAAAGGAACAGCATGGGGAATCCGGTGACACCTTGCGCTGTGCACAAAGACTTGTAGTCGTCGCAATTGACTTCTGCGATGGTCATCTTGTGCTGCATCTCGTGAGCTAGCTTCGTCCATATTGGCGCAAGCTTTTTACAATGCCCACACCTGTCGCAATGTCAGCGGAATGATGACGTGAGGAGGGCGTACTCACCAAGGCGCGAAGAACTTGACAAATACGTTGCCCGATGCCGAGGCTGCCGCAAATGTCTCGGCAGTCAGAACGAGGACTTCCCCTTCCGGATTGAGGTCGGGTTTGGGAGGGTCGGTGTGTGGTGTTTGCAGGTCGTGAGCGGTGGAGTCGTCGGAGGAAGAGGAGTCGCGGGCGGGGGAGATGGAGGTCTCTTCCGAAATAAAGGTAGTAATGCGCTCGCGACTGCGTCCGCCATTAAACGTCTTCACAAAAGCACCGTCTCTGTAGAGGTTCATCTGCGGGTATCCATTGACGCCGTTCTCCGTGCAGAGATCTGGGATGCGTCAGCACTGTAGTCCGCCATGTAACGGCACGAGACACACCTCCGTCAACGGCGCAGTTTATCTGCGCCAGATGGACCGCCGTTCCATCGTAGTCTGTCACCAGCTCCTCCCAAGTCGGCGCAAATGCTCGACAGTGGTGGCACCACGGCGAGAAGTGCTCTACGAACCTATGCGAGGCAATGTGTAAGCGGCGACTACGGAGCCGGTGTGTACCATTGCGCACCAGTAGCCTTTGGATATAGTGGGCTTGAATGTGTCTGGCGTCAGAACTTTGTTCTCTGCCGACTTGACAGGTAGCGCGAGTCCGGCGAGAGCCAGCGATGCGATGAGTAACGAGCACGGAACCCGTGTCAGCTTGCGCGGCAGCTGCAACCACATGGTGTCCTCGGAGAATCAGTGTACAGAAGATACGTGTGTTGATCCTAGTTCCTAATGGGCCGTTGAAACGCGTTCTAGCGCGACGTGAAGGTCGAAGCGAGGAGGAGGCGGTTGGTGAATAAGGAAAGAAGCCGTGGGAAATACCGACCATGGAGACGTTCACTTACACCCATTTCCCGGCACAGTCGTCGGTCGTGCACATCGCCCTCTTCACCTCTGTCGGCAATGCAAAAGACATAAGGGCGCGCATAGTCAAGGCAAGCACCCTCGGAGGCCCCGAGGGAGACGCCGAGCGCGGGGCAGTCAATTTCGCATTCATAGATGCTCGCCTAGTGAGTGATACCGGTGTATATACTGCGATCGCGCTCACAGCGACGCTGTAGGTGACCAGTCGGCTTCATCTGCAAACAGCAGTATACCAGGCTATTCTTTCTGAGGCTCAAGGATCTCTTCGGACAAAGACAGTCCACTCCGAGATCCTGTGGGCTCTCAACCCGAGCAACAACGTACGGCGTGACTGATTCCATGGCTCTCCTCGACACTCTCTTGCTGACGAGCCTTTACAGATCTCTGAAGCCATTCGGCGTTATGGAGTCTCTGATAGTAGTTCTGCGTTGCTCGTCGTTCGGATAGGGTCGCCCGATCTGAAGGATGTCGAGTCGCTCATGCGCGCCATCGTCGACGGGACCCTTTCCCCTCTTGCGGATCTGGCAGCGTTGACAGACTGGTCGACTGTAAAGAAGGTGAGGCGCATGCTTGATTATGGATGGACGGCTGAGCTGAGCTGCAACGTCGACAGTATTACAAGCTGAATGGAGAACCAGCTATCAAGGAGGTGGCTCAGGATCCAGAGCGCGAACGGGAGATTGTCGACAATATTATTGTAAGTTCTGTAGCAATGAAAAGCGTTCAGGCGTAGTTTTTGCAAGTAACGTTCGAGCAATTCGCCCGCGATCCCTATCCAATCCCGCGATCTCTATCCAATCCCGCGATCCCTATCCAATGTCCACGACCGTTCTATTTCCTTTGTTTCTATTGCGTTGGTATTTACAACGTACACTGTACAACATGACATTACCCTCTCTATACACTCTACGCGCGTTTCCTATCATGCCTCCACAAAAGCCCGGTGCACAACAAATTTCGCGTCACCGGCAGTAAACTCTACCTCAACGTCAGCGCCCACAAACACGACCGTTCCCTCACCGAGATCCAAATTATCTCCGCTCAGTCCCCAACTCACTTGGCCACTCCCCTCCGTGACGATAGCGATGCTGGGCCCTTGAATCGGCGGATGACGCTCCTTCTCGCCTGCTGGCACCACCACCTGCAACACGGAGAACTCTGGGATAGGCGGGTCGTACAGCGTGGAGTGTGCTGTCCCGCGGAAAGGGGATGGCTGGACCTTGTGCTTCGTCGGGGGCGCGGCGGCGTACGTGAGTGTGGACACGAGATTAGGAATGTCGCGCAGCTTCGGCGTCAGGCCCGCTCGAATCACGTTGTCCGAGTTGGCCATGCACTCCATGATGTCTGCGCAAGGGCACGGCATCAGCATCCGCTATGCGGGGAGATAAGGACGCGACGGACCGCCAGAGATGTATGCATGCGGCTCGCCGGCGCCGAGGAAGACAGCCTCGCCCGGCTGGAGCTGCACGTAGTTGAGCAGGAAGACGCAGAACGTGCCTATATCTCCGGGGAACTGCTCGTTTACCCGAAGTACGAGCTCTTTCACCGAGAGCTCCTCTTCATGCACTTTGCCAGCCGCGTACCGATCGACAAGCTTCGTCAGTTGGGCTTTGAACTCTGCCTCATCGGCAGTCATGACAGCTGAAAAAACGTCTTTCAACGCCTGTTTCTCTTCAAGGCCTGTTGGCGTCGACGAGGTGGACAAGGAGGTGAAGCGCTCCGCGATGGCCGTCGGCACGAGCGCAGCAAACTCGGGAGTCACAGAGAGGTACTTTGCTATGATGGGCAAAGGCAGGAACCCGCAGAGCGCGGTGAACGGAGTCAACGCGAGCGCCATCTCAGGCTTGTGGTTCGGATCTTTACCTTGTCAGTGCGATCTGGGCTGGCCCGCGGACGGACACACCTTTGTAGATATCGGGGTGGTCTGCATGGAGGACCTTTGCGGTGGCAAGATCCGGGTGACTCTGTATGCTGAGCGCCTTCTGAATGGCGAGAACCTTGAAGAGGAATGGGAGGTTTCCATCTGTGACGTGGAATTTATGCGCGACGGCCTCGCCGATGAACGATGGGTTCTTGGAGAGGTACGCTCCGAGCGGCTCGCTCGTGGACGACACGAGCGACGGAGACTTGGTGTGTGTACCCATCCAAAGCTACTGGATCATCAATGCGATAGGAAATGACCGAAGCAACATGGACGCACCTCAGCATACGGAGTGGACTCTTTCACAGAGAAGCCGGCGAGACCAGCTGCTGTTGCGAACTGGGCTACCTTGGACGAGAGACCGGGCTTCCCCCAGTCATACTCCTGGATTGTAGGTGTGATTTTGAAGACTGGTGCTGCCTTCATTGCGCAGAGCGTACAAGATGAGGAGGTGGGAGAAGGAGGGATGGATTATACCGTTGAGTATTGAATGCGGTTGCCAAGTTTTGTACTTGCGTGCGATCTAATCTTATCTAATCGCGGTCGTTGTATCCCGTCAGAGCGATTACCGGCATGCTGCTCATCGACTCCCAACTACCACTACTCTTCACGTAGACCATGAACAGGCGAGCATGTCTGTAATTTGTGCGGTAGTTACTACTTATGTAAAACACTATCAGGGGACCCATAATCCTGGTATGCGCTCTGCCTATGCGCCGATCTACCAAATTCTGACGACTGGCCTACTAGACTATAGACGAGGCGGAGGTACGAAATCACCCTCTCGTCTTCTGTGAGCATCGTTGAAAGTGTTTGTCCAAAGTACCTTCTCGACCAACTGGTACGTGCTATATCTCCGCCTGCACTGGTAGTTGTGCCATATTCAACGCAGTCACATCTGACACTATACTCAGCCTCCACCCGCAGCCGATGATGATCCGCTTGTGAAAAAGCTGCGAACGCGCTTGCAGGATCTTTTGACGGAGCTACGAGCGGGCGCTGAAGGAACCACGCGGTCTCCGTAGTAGATACATGGGCATTGGGCACCCAATAAGCGCGTCTACACCGGACCCTCTCAAGTCTCTCCGCGCTTCGAATATTTCCCGGGATAGGCCCGTGTTTAGGATTTGTGGTAGCACAAGTATGTGACAGATAGTATGGCAGGAAACAGGTGGCAGTACAACAGAGTCTGTGGGGCTACACCGCTACAATTGTTGAGATATCGGGTGAGTAATACATAGAGTGTACACGAGGACAAATCTGTAGCAAGCATGAGAAGAGTAGCTAGGTAAAGTGAGGAATGCGGAGCGTCCATTCAACCGTCTGATAAGCTCCCTCGGGAAGTGAGTTGAGAGTAGTGAAAGACAAGGCAAGGAGAAGTAGTCGACCCGCAATGTAAACCGGGCCAGAAAGGCCATAGACCAACCACAAGACAGCTGTGCCTATGTTGTTCAGAAAAGTGTCATCCAGAGCAAACGCCAGTAGTGTGGAACCAATCATGGACCCTGGTACTGCGACGATGGCGGTCGAGGAGACGCGCCAAATGAGAGACTGGGCGTGCGATGGAAAGACATAGTTCCACGCAGCGCAGTGGACCGCGCCGAATACCATCGCAGCGCCGAGAGCGATCACGTCTCCTGTGAGTGTGTTGTTGTCGTTGAAAGATCCAGCGTAGAATGTCGGGGTGGCCGATCGCTTTCGCATGTCGACATAGTCGTCCTGCATGCCGAGCATGACGTCCAGAACGTCCATGTACCATTCCTGTTCTCCCTTGGACTCGGAAGCTGGCAGGTTCTTGCCCGCGACACGGATGGGGCCACTGACGTTCAGCGGCTTGTACCACCAGACCCCGTACATCATGACCGTGATGGTCGTGTACGCGAGGGTCATCACCTCGAGCTGCGACATCGGAAGGTTCTCAACACGTCGGGCAACGCACTGCAGGATGAACCAGAGCGTCTGGAAGACGGCGATGGCCTTGGACAAAACGTCGCCCTGGCTGAACACTCGGATCTCTTCCTCGGTGGGGGGCACAAAGTCACCGGCTGCGACGAGCTGGACGACGTCTCTAGGCGAGAGCGGATGGAGGGCCTTGCCGTCCTTGTAATAGTGGAAGCCGCCCATAATGATGAAGAAGCCGTGGCGAGTCGTCCAGTCTGCAGCCAAATTATCAGTCCGAAATTCACCACACTTGCGCGCAAGCGGCCCACTCACTGCACCGCAAACGACCAGCGTCGCCCTCAGCTGCCAGCGCTGGGAACGTCGTCAGATGAGAGTCTTCCGGGAAGCGACAAAGGTGCAGCTTACACATCGATTTC
This sequence comes from Artomyces pyxidatus, assembly GCA_022160305.1. Taxonomy (NCBI): domain Eukaryota; kingdom Fungi; phylum Basidiomycota; class Agaricomycetes; order Russulales; family Auriscalpiaceae; genus Artomyces; species Artomyces pyxidatus. Next base: position 115,457 of record MU277243.1, on the reverse strand, counting down.
TCCGACCGCCCATCGTCGCCGCCGTCGTCGTCGTCGCCGGCGCCATTTGAGGCGTCCCTCGCCTGATCAACGGAACTTCGACCCCGCCGCGTCAAGGGCACACTCTCTTCGACTTGCTCGTCCCCTGCCTTCTCGTCGGCAGCCACGTCGACCTCCTCTGCACGTACCCACGACGGCTTCAACTCCACCTGCGTCTCCCATGCCGTCTTCGCCTTCGATCGGGCGGCCTCCAACTCTTGTCCGAGGGCCCGGGCGTTCAGATACTGACGGATTGCCCAGGATAGCACCCACTCCGGTACGAGCAAAGTCACCACGACGACCTTCATCATCTCGAGCATCCTCGATAACCTGCCCTTGTCCGGCCCTGGGATATTTCTGTGGACCGCTGTCCAAACGCAGGCGAAGATCGTGACTAGGGATCCCCATACGATATCGTAGCGTGTCCTGCAGGAATCGATGTCTTCGCAGGAGGTGGAATCGGCGGCGGTGAGGGATAGGGGGGAGAGGGAAGTGGCGGACCCTGCCAAAGGCGCGCCGCCGATGGTCTGCGAAAAAAAAGCTTGGACGAGGAGGTACAGGACGATCATTGCTTGAGCATTGCAGGTGTGAAGTCGCTGCTTCACTGCCAGTGAGATGTGCTCTGCTGATATACATTTATGATTTCTCGCACGTCGCCTTAATCTTCCCTGGATTCCCCATCGCGGTATCATCATATCTACTGTACGCCACCGTTCCTTATCGACTTGGATCCAGTGATTTATAGCTGACAGGGCATGTTCAGTTCGGAATGTCGATTCCTCGGCTAGCAGTGCCTTGCGTGTGTTTATCCATGCGACACCCTTCTTGTCTCCCGTGTCGTAAGTACATGTCATGTACTTATCTCCCTGGGATTGCAAGTATCGTGTTTACAGCAGCGGTAAAGAGTGCTTGAACCAAACGTGCGCGTTCCTCTACCCTCTAGGTGTGTCTTATTCGTTATGAGCGCAATCCGAGCAGAGCAAAAGACAAGCGTAGAAAGGCACTTCTCGAGGCATGCGACCCCCTTGTGTTTGTTCCCAGCTCCGCTACTTATGCGCAAAATCATGCATCATGCATGTGACGTCGCACCTCAAGGCCTCATCCTCGCCCTCGCGGCCTCGCGTTTTCTATGTCCTACTTAGTGAGTAATGTTGCGCCGGACCATGCCCGTCGACATGACACCGCGGGAATCAAATTTCGAGGCTTAAAGCTTGAAGCTTGAAGCTTAGAGCTCGGAACCCTGGTGCGCGTTGCTGAATGGTGTGACATTCCATTCAATTCTTGCCCATCGGCTGGTGGTAATGCTGAGTACTGAGACCAGACGGGTCACTGGTAGACTGCGCCTGGGAACATCTCTGAGGTGCGTGTCAAATTTTAGTTGTTTCCGGGCAGATGGAGGCAGATATAGCGTACCGCCTTGCTCCACTTCGTCAGGCATGATCACAGCGCATGTTGTCAAAACATATGTGAAGTCATTGCGTCCGAACGGAGCATGTTTGTGAGCACATCAGGCTCAGTACTCAGTACTGACGAGATATCCGCTGCACACCTGCCTTCGCCTTCTCAACTTTTCACGAGTAGTCCAGTACAGGTAGTACAAGTACTTGCAATTGGCGATCGAGTCCATAAGAATTATGCAGGTATGAATCTACAGAGTGATGAGTGTCCGTGCGTATAATGTAGTCTCACTCCAGTGCGCCCCAAACGTCACTACATGATAATGCAGTCTTTGTCCTTGCCGCCCTTCGCCGAGCTCGACGGCGCCATCGAGTCCCCGTCACGCTGCACGACCGCGCCGGCCCCCCCAGGCTGCACCATCGGCAAACTCGCAGAGCCCTTGAGACGCTGCGCCGCACGCTTGTCACCGAGTTCTGCCGCCCGCTTGTAGTTCGCGATCGCGCTGCAACGGTGGATGAGCATCTCGACGCGTGAGCAAAGAACAGGACGGACTCGGGCATACTGGGCGCCGTGCCGATGCCGACCTCGAGGAAGTACCCCACGGCGTACATGGCCTTGGCGAGGCCAGCGTCGGCAGCCTTCTTTGCCCAGAGGAACGCTTCTGTGTCCGACTGCGGCAGTACGCCTGGCGATCCGACGAGGTACCATGCCGTGAGTGCAAAGCACGCGTCGCGATGGTTCTGCTGGGCGGCGATGTTCTGTGGGGTGTAAGACGAGAGATCGCAGGATAAGGCGACAGACATACGTAGTAGTGTATTGACAAGGCGGGGTCCTGCGGGCAACCCATCTTCCCATACTCGTAGCACTCCCCTAGCCGATGCGCACTCGGCGCATACCCGAGCTCCGCGGCCTGTGCAAGGAGTTCTGCGGCGTACTCGTAGTCGACAAACACTACGTTTTCAATGCCGCGCGCGTGCAGAAGCGCGAGCTCGTGCAGCGCGTGGGGGAACTCGGCCGTTGCGTGCTCAGCGGAGCGCTTGAGCCACTTGACGCCCTCCTTCGGGTGCTTCGACATGCCCAGCTCGCCGTTCAGCTCGGCGATCCCGAGGCGGTACATTGCGCCCGGATGCAGCGACGCTGCCGCCTTGCGGTAGAACTGCACGGCCTTGGCGCTCTCGCGGCGCGTGCCCCAGCCGTTCTCACAGCACGTCCCCGCGCGGTAGGACGCGTCCGGATGGCCGTGCTTCGCCGCGAGGATGAACAGCGGGAACGCGCGGTCAAAGTCCTGCCGGCCCTTGTGCGTCCCGATACCGTTGGCGTAGCAGTCCGCGAGAAAGTACTGCGACGGCATGTGTCCACGGTCCGCGTTGCGTTTCAACAGCGCGGTCGCCTCCCGCACGAGGTCCTCGCGCTTCTCTATGGCCCTCTCCACCTCCATGACGTTCCCGGGCGTCGGTGTTGGCACCGGCAGGGTCTTGGAGGCGTCGATCATGAACACGGCGAATTCGAACTGCAGGTCGGGGTCCTGCGTCTTTTTCGCGTTGGCGCGATAGAGCTCGAGCGTCCGTTCGTGCGAGAGGAGGGCGGCTTGGTTGCCGGGGCGCAGGTGCGAGTGGTCGAGGATGGGCCCGGGGGGTGAGGGGGAGCGCACGGACTGCGTGGCGATCGAAGGGCCGACACCGGGCGGATATGGCTGCTCACCGTTGTTCTGGTAGAAATCGTCGAGGTCTGGCGGAGTCGCAGGATCGTGCTCATCGAGGTACTGCGGATGCACTTGCGGGGAATATTGGGAATTTCGGTATTGGGACTGTCGATTGGCTTGCTCCTCGGCGTCATAGTGCGGCCGCGACTGGGGTGAGTACTGCTGGGATGGACGGGGTTGTCGTGGAGGACGGGCGTCGAACTGAGGATCCTCGCCCGAGTTGCCGCTGAAGTTTCGCGGAGATGGGGTATCGTTGAAGGCAAATGAAGACGGCCGCGAGCGCGACTGAGATGCAGGTATCGTTGCCATGATACAGTCGAGGAGCCGTGGCCGTCCTGGTCGACGTTTGGAGGGCAGATGGTGGTCGGGAGCAAGGAGTGTGGCTGCGTTACGCGCGCCTCTCTGACGCGTCAATTCCGGCATCGCCTGCTTTCGTTCTCTCAACTCTGTTTCTGTGTTTTCAAAACGTGCGTTCTTCGACGAGACCACCGAATCTATGAGGCCCTCGGGCGTGCGCAAGGCAATTGCCAACATTTTTCGAATTTCTACTCTTTTCGGTTTGCGGTCTTCTGGTCCCTCAGGGCAAAAGCCCCGAACGCCGCTTCGCAGAAGGTCCATGTGGTCTCGGATTCCTGCCCTTATTGGTGAGGAGAGCCTCTTGGATAGGAGACGCCGTCTTCTTTCCGATTGCCATACTGACTGTCGTCGATATCGCTAGGGTGTCTCGTCACTTTGGCCTCGACGGTTGTTTCAAGGTCAACCTCCAAATTCTTAAACAAAGCTGAATATCTTGCACGGCTCCTTGTCCAGCCCGAGTTTATCCTGTGCATACAATGGCATGGCGTGATGCCCTTTTACTTGGAATCCAATTGGAATCCGTAGGTGGGAACGGGGTGGCAATCGGGACGACCACAGTGGTATTCTTCCTGCGGCCTTCCGTCTACATCCACCTTGGCAGTTCTCCTTGACCCGAATTGTTGCGTGGTGAATTTCAGTTAAGTCGCTCGTCATACACCCACAGCAGGTCCTATGTTGTCCCCACTCATTCGTGAGGCACAGCCGCTCTTGGCGGCATGACACGCAGCTTCGTGCTGGCACTCCTCAGCACCCCATCACAGACCACCGACACAGCAAGAATAGCATACCATCTAATGTATGCAACAGAAGCTTCCCGCGAGGCGCTGTAATCGCACGAAAGTAGAAAAGAGTGATCTGCCGTGCCGAGGGTCTTTGGTCAGTACTCAAGAGTCAACGGGGCTCCGTGCAGGTGCATAAAAGTAAGTACTCACAATTTGCAGCAATGTTCTTGGCAGAGTTGGCATGTTCAATGCCACTTCCCGTGCTGTTCAGGTTCAATCCTCACATATCTCCGAGTCATCTGGCCACACCCCCTTTCCCTTGATGACACCGGCCTTGTCGAGTTTCTCGTAACGTATTGTGAATGCTTCATATCTCATTGACAGTGGTGGATCATGTTCAGGTGATGGCTTGTGCATGAACATGTGTGGTGCCGACAGGTATGTTGACTTCACATGGGATATGGGTGGCTGTGCACGATGTCTGCATTGCATCATATCGGGAGTGACAACTGTTGGCAGATCTCCGAAGGGCTCCGATGGTGTCTCTGGATCCTGAGCATCCATGAGAGCTATGGGTGTCCTTTTTCCGGGTGAATATGTTGTAGCCGGCTGTGAGGGTGGATGTGAGGCTTGTGCCTGGTGTGCCAATGTTGTGTGTTTTCTCTTTCTCGCAGTCATCTGGACCCTTGCAGGCAAAACAACAGTGAAGGTGGGACATGGAAGCATTGGCAGGGGTGACAGGTCCATGGGGATATGTGAACAGGCCATAGAAAGTGGTTGCAGGTGGATGTTCCAATGTTGGGTGCCGAAAATGACTTGTTTGTTCATGAGTTCTTCACAAGGGGTATGCAAAAATAAACTGATTACACAACGTGTCGATCCGCCATTAAGGCGACCTGGGACCCCCTCCCTCCCTCCTACCCCCCTTTCGTACCACATGCCTGCCGAATATTGCTTTGGCAGTGCTGATATATACTATAGCATCAACAACAAGTAGATACATCACGATAACACAGTCCTTCGCCTTTTGGAGACACGGAATCCAGCATTCTTTCGACAATCATCATCACAGAAAAACTCCGCCGGCATTGTCAGGAGCCCCTTACATGCCAGATGATACTGTAAAGTATTTCAATCAGGAATATGCAGACCTGAGAGAGTAAACGGCAATCATACCACTTCCACGCAACCGGGAGAGCTGCATCTCAACGTCTGACATGTAGAATCAAAATTACAGTCACAGTCTGAGCATCTTGCGCTCTCTGGCCTCGGCGGAGATAATACTCGAGGTCTCCTTGTTGAACGACGAGCAGGGAGTTCTCGGGGTATGACTCCTGATGCTTCGAGCTCAGCCGCTGCTACTGGGTGCTGCACAGCAGGACGGTCCCGATCGGGCGACACATTCAAGGCAGCGTCTGCATCCCGACTGGAAGCCTGAGTTGCTGAAATCGGGCTATGATCAGGTGGATCCGGTGTCGAGGCCCTTGAGAAATCGGCGAGCTCCTGGGATTCCTCAACCGGTTGATTAAGT
>MU277243.1:77269-108678 GCA_022160305.1 Artomyces pyxidatus | reverse complement strand
GTCGGCTCATCCTTGGAGATCGGAGACAGGTAAGCCCATGCCGCAGCGATCGCGGCTGACACGGTGGTCGGAAGCAGAATGGCCCTCTGGAGTATCGAGAAGTAGAGTCTCACAAAGGGATGCGGACGAGGCACAGAGAGAGGTGTGGTTGTTGCCGCCTTGCCAGACTCCAACGCGTCGAGGGTTGCGTCCTCGTCATCGTCGTCGTCACCATTCGCGTGCTCTAGTCCACGGCAGGCGAAGTCCATGTCGAGTTTTTCGGCAGTCGAACACTTCGGCAAGTCGTGAACGGCATCTACGGATGTGCGAGCCAAGGAGAATGCAAAAGATGCGCGGAGTAGGCTCAAAGCGGAGAGGCGCTTGGGCTCCTTCTCGAGGACAGTGATCGGGAGAATGAGCTGCCGTGGGGGTGACCGAGCCGACGACTGACGGCGAGGGATGAGGACGTGCAGGAGGCAGAAGATGAGGAGGACGAGGAAGACAGAGGCGAAGATGATTGCCAAGACTGGGAGGATTCTGGGGAGGTTGACGACGTTGGTCGTTGGTAGTTGCTGAGCGGGCGCCATCGAGGTAGATGGTGAAGAACAACTGGGGGCCTACCTGTGTGCAACGATGCTTTTAGTACATCTGGACGTGTCTTAGACCGAGAGGCTGTCAGCCCGTCAGCTTCGTCTTGTGGACGCGATTGAAACGCCATTTGAGCAGTCGAGCTACAAGATAAAAAGGTAGTTGCATAGAGAAGTATCGCGTTGCAGCTTACGATGGAGCTTTTGCCCGACGGTCGTTGAACGCGGCGACACGACATGTGCATTCGGTAAGTATCGTCACGGTGAGTACTGGCTGGTCCAACTCGAAAAGTTGAGTCAATGGCGGTGCCAGAACCGCTACCACGTCATAAGAAAAAGTAAGTTCCACGATTTCAAGGACATGTGCGCATGAGACGCAAATGCAACGTGAGGGGCCGCAAAGGTTGCACAATGTTCACAACAGCGACTCGACGCGTTGTTGACAGTTGTTGACGAACAGGCGGACCGGTTTTGCCGGAGCCGTGCCCCGCGTCGGACTCGGACCGATCGTGAGCCCGAGGACGTTCTCAGACCGACGATGAAGCAGTGGACATATAACTTGCAAGTAACTTGCATGCAGATGGTCATGGCGGCGACTGATATCGGTGTACGCAGTGCCGACGCCCGGGAAAGACTTGACAGACCTGGCCACACTGACAGACAGTACTGCGCATTCTTCGACATTGAGCATTGCAATGATACCTATTTCAGTGGTGTAGTAGATACTCAAAATCTCGAAGACGCCAAGAAACGGAGACACTTGGGATAAGCTAGGTAAAGTGAGGAATACGAAGAGTCCACTGAACAGTCTCATATGCCTCTGCAGGAAGCGATCGGAGAGTTGTGAAGGACAGCGCAAGGAGGAGCGACCGTGCTGCAATGTAGACAGGACCAGAGAAGGTGAAAATCAACCCAAACAAGACCAGACCCACTGGCCCCCAGGCGCTGTCTTCTGGCGGACCGAACGACAGCAGCAGAGCAACGAGCATTGCTGCTGGAACCGCGACAATCGCCGCGGAGGAAATGCGCCATATGTGTTGCTCCGCGATGGAAGGGAAGATGTAGTTCCAGGCAGCACAATGCACTGCACCAAACACCATCGCCACGAAAAGGGCGACAACGTCGCTCGTGATCTCGTTGAAACGGCTACCGTCACCGCCGTAGAACGTCGGGACTCGTGATTCCCTTCGCAGATCAACGAGCACGTCCTGTGTCCCTGTCATGACATCGAAAATTCGATAGTACCACTCCTCTTCCTTGGATGGTTCGGATTCCGGTAGTGTCTCGACACTGACGCGGACTGGCCCGCTGACGTTCAAGGGCTTGTACCACCAGAACGCGTACATCGCGACCGTGATGGTCGTGTAGGCGAGCGTCATGACCTCGAGTTGCGTGATAGGGAGGCCTTCTGCTCGGCGTGCGATGCATTGGATGACGAACCAGAGCGTCTGGAGGATGGCGATGGCCTTCGACAATACGTCGCCCTGGCTCCATCCTCGAATCTCGTCTTCGGTCGGCGGCACAAGGACTCCGCTCTTGACCAGCTCAATAGCGTCGACAGGAGAGATGGGGTGGATGGGTTTGCCGTCCTTGTACACATGGAATCCGCCCATGATGATGAAGAAGCCGTGTCGAGTCGTCCAGCCTGCGGCGAAGACGTGCCCGGTGAGTGATCCGCAGGGCCTACACACTGATACTGTGCTCAACTTACCGCCCAGCAAACGACCCGCATTGCCCTCCGTTGCCACTGTTTCTGCTGTCAGTGTCAATTTATACAGGACAGACACCCGACTTACAGGGTGATAGTGCATGTTTATTGGATGTGGCGGGCGGCTCCTCGTCCGACTCCCCACTGGCAGGAGTCGCTGCCAGACTGGGTGTTTTCTCGTCTTGATCGTCTTCCTCCCGGCGAGCACCTGCGCTCCCGCGCCGACGCGCGCTGCCCTCTTCGCCCACCCACGCGTCTTTCAATTCCCCCCTTTCCCGCCAACTCCTCTGTGCCTTTCCCCGGGCTCTCTCAAGATCTTTCCCAAGCGTGCGGGCGTTTAGCCACTGACGAACCGCCCACGCCAGCACCCATTCCGGCACGAGCAATGTCACCACCACGACCCTTATCAGATCGAGGATACGTGTGATCCGTCCTGTGGATGGTCCTTGGATGTTCCTGTGCACCGCGGTCCACACGCACGCGAAGATAGTGACTACGGAGGACCAGATGATGTTGTCGAGCGTCCGGCAGCCGTGTATGCTGTCGCAGGCGGTGGCGGCGTCGGTGAGGGCGGGATCGGGGGTACGGTTCGTGAGTATCACGGTTGCGGCAGGTAAGCTGCTGCTCGGATCCACGAGCGAGGCATATACGAGTGACAGAAGCAGGAGCATTGATCTGTGGGTCGCGCAACACTGCCCTGCTGCCTTTTGTATCGGCGGACACGGGGCAGCAAGCACTTACGACATGCGCTGCGGGCGCTGGGCACCGGGCAAGCAGCGTGTTTTGTTAGCGCTGTAGCACTCAGGTACATCTTCGGTTGACACCCTTCAGATTCGCTTATCGATACAATTGCCCAGGCGCTCACCATCCGGACACTGCGAGGACGCTTCGAATCGAGCTGCGGGTTGTGGCGTGCCGTGTCTATCTCAACATGGGTAAAGCGGGTGCGATTATTCAACAGTCTGGAGTCCGCCACTTGCAGAGTCGATCGAGGCGAGGAACGAGGACAGGCTACGCGAGTGGAGGTAAGTGCAAGACGGATCTGACTCCCTGTCCATGTACATTATCCCTTCTGACTGACAGGCCCCGTCATTCTCGTCGGTCTGATCGTATCCCTCTTCGATCTTTCACTTCAAGTGCACATCTATAGCCTCCGTGCGCTCGTTCTTGGGATAAGGTGAGATTCGAAAAGTCCTGGATCCTGAATCCTCGTGGCTAGATTGTGTTCCTTCCACATTCCGAGGGTTCACAAACGGAGCTGTGTGTTTCTTCTTCCATTCATCGTGACATTTTTCCCAGCAGGCGACCTCGCACTAATTTCTCAATGTCACACGCGATTGAGTGCTGTTCCCGTATAGCGCCTGATGTTACAATACGGCGGTGCGACCGATGCTATCTTCTGCGGCAACTTAGAACATCCAAGTCAGTAAAAGACTACTAACCATTGTCTGCAGGCCCGAATCGCTCGGTGTCGTATTGCTGGTGCCGCCTGCCTCCTGTACTCCCAGCTCCCGGTCGCCCAGAAGGCGCTTGAGCTCGCGCCGCCTCTGTCGCTTTGTCTTCCATGCCTTCTCTGCGTCTGCTCGTCCAACTCCTTCCCAGCGTCGCGGACATTCAGATACTGGCGGACTGCGCGTGCGAGTACCCACTCCGGCAATAACAGCGTCACGATGACGATCCGATCTCGAAGACGCGGGAGACGCGTCCCTGGGTGGGGTCCGGGACATTTTGGTGCACCGCGGTCCACACGCAGGCGAGGATCGCGGCAAGAGAGCTCCACAGGGTGTTTTGCAGTGTCCTGCAAGCGTCAATGTCTCGATAGGAAGCGGAGGACTGGGAGTTGGCGATGCCAGCTGTGGAACTGGCGGGTATCAGGGTAGGCTGCTTGGTAGGATGGCCGCTGGCGGTTAACTCTGGGGAGGCGTACACGAGTAAGGAAAAAAGACTAGCATCGCGGCTGGTCAATTCACCTCGGGCGAATGCTCTTCCAAGCCTATCCAAACTGACAAGCTGACAAGAAACGCACCGAATTTGGCATATTCGCACAATATCCAGTTACATATGAGTACGGGTTCCGAATATCTGATCATGATACTATGTGTGCAGCGGCGCCGGGTGGCGTTCGTAGTGACGGCACGACTGTACATGCATATGTTATAAAGTCAGACTAGAAATTTAAAAGCAGCAGGATCCTGATAACTCACGCGGTGATTCGTCCAGTAGTAGTGACGGAAGTGTATACAGCGCGTACCAACGCGTCGGGGCGCATCTTGGGGTAGTAGGTCGTTTGAATGCTGCTTCCAAGAGCAAGCCTGAGTGGCACTGTCGTTCATGCAACTTGCGGGCTCGAACCAACGACCTCGCTTGTGATTGGGTGACGTGTCGGGAAAGGCCGGGGCGTAAACGGCCGAGGCGTAAACGGCCGAGGCGTAAACGGCCGAGGGAGTCAAGCGGAATATTTTCGTCGACGCGCCGAGGGAACGCGTTGGCTCCTCTTCCGCATCTTTGCCCCGCCTCGACCGCGTCCCGACGCGCCATCCTCCCCCCGTCGACGCCGTCGACCACACCTCCCTTTTCTGTAGATCTCAGTCGAGCCGGCGAGCTCCTGAATCCACCCAACGAGCATGCTACCTCAGGTAGCCAACCATATCCTCCACCACACCACCCGTGCTGTCGCGGCAGCCCAAAACCAGGCCGGGCATACCCTTCGTAATGTCCTTGGTCTCCAGTCGGCAGGAACACCGTCATCCTCGACCAGCTTAGGCCCATGGAATGGTGCCGGCTCATCCAGCTGGGGGAGTGGCCACGCAGGCGCTGGCGGCGGCGCCAAATACCACACCGGCAGTCGCTTTTATTCGGGTTACACAGTGAGTTCCATTTCTTCGAGGTTTTTGGTATGGGGTATGGGGAATGCTCTATACATACGTCCGTCGTCAAGCTCCCATACGGGCTTCTCTTTGACGAACGATGAGGTCGTGCCAGCGTTCTTCGGAAAGTTGGGTTTATGCCCCCGCCCATGCATCGTTATCTTGCCAATCTTTCCAACCACCAGATTCTAACACGGCGCAACTATAGGGTCCAGGTCGTGCAGTCACCCAGGCGAATACCTCGACCAGTAACGACGCCGGCACGTCTCAAACTGACGATAATGATGATCCTCGTCCCCGTCCGACCCTCGTCCGTTCCACACGAAAGCCACGAAGTCGTAGACACAGTTTCTCCCTCGGTTCCGATGCTCACGCCCAGTCCGAACGCGCAGAAAGCTTTGGTGTTCTCAAAGCCGTCCAACAGCATGCTCGCTCTCGTCATGCCTTTGCGGAGCCGTCCCGACCCCAAAATCCGTCCTTGGAGACAGCGCCTGTTCTGGACACGCGCGAAGGTGGTGTCACGCCACGTCTTACCCGTCGCAATTCAACTGCGTCCACTGTCTCTTTATCTGGCACTGGAGAAGCGATCGAACCTCCTCCTCCTCCTCCTGCCCCAATTTTCGCCAAAGATCCTGTGGATCCCGCCCAACCGCAGACGGTCGTTCCTCCTCAGCTTGACGCACAAGATGCGATGGAATTCACAGCCAGCCCTGTTGCGCGCAGGCCGGATATCTCTCAAGTCCGTGCGACGCTAGAGCGCCTGCGCGACCCCACTACTAAGGCTACACTCATCGAATGGAACAACGCGCTCGCCGATCTCCTCCAACTGCGCACGCCGCATGAACCCGTCACCGAGATCGTCGCCGCCTACAACGACCTGGTCGCCCGCTCGTTCAAGCCCAACGCTCGGACCTATGCCACTGTCATTGAGTCGCTCATTCAGCGCGATGAGGAGGTACATTTTTCCATCAAGGAAATGGAGGGGCATATCGAGCATTGCAAGGCTGCCGGTGCATCCGATGCCCCCGACGTGTTCGTGTGCCAGCAGCGCATCGAGGCCCTCCGTGCGGAGAACAACTTTTCGTCAGCTATGTCCCTATTCCAGGCGGCGAGCACAAATGTCAAATGGCGCTTCCACACCAGTACCTACACTCGTCTTCTCCGGTCCTGCGCTTTACACCAGAGCATAGAATCTGCAATCCTTGTGTTCGCCCACATCGAGCACCGCCCGGATATCAAGGCCTCTTCAGCTGTGTACGGCCAACTTCTCTCTGTGTATGTTTCTCTCGGCGATATCGAGGGTGCCAAAGTCGTCTTCAAGGAGTACCAGAGAATTTGTCGCAGTCATCGGATCGCGATAGACAACGTAAAAGCCGCACGCATAGCGCATCTCGTGGTCTGGAACCGGATGGTCGAGGCGTATTTCACAGCGGGCGATACAACGGCGGCACTGGGACTCCTGGAAAAGATGATGGATTCTCCCGCTGGTGCGAGGTTCCATATTCATGAACCACCGACGCCAGCGCTCTCTACCTATAAAGTCATCATCCGAGCATTTTGCTCATCCGGCGATGTCTCTACAGCGGTCACCTGGTACGAGCGACTACTCGAACAAGGGCAAAAGGTCGACGAGGATGATGACCCTGCCGTTCTCCCACCCCGTCCGGATACATCTATGACCGCAGACCTGTTCTACGCGCTCGGCCACGCCAATCGTTTGGAGGACCTCAACCGCCTTTTCGTACGCGCCTCTGATATCCTTGCCGACCCCGACAGAGGCATGTTGCATTGGGTCGCACGTTTACCCGTCTATCTGGCGAATGTGCGATATTTGCGAGAGAACAAGCTCGAGGAAGCAAAGGTCCTTGAGACCCTCGACTTTTTGATCCAGAACGTCATTACCCTACCTTTCTCTGTCGGAACTATTTTAGAAAGCAACGCACCGCTGGCAGAAATTGTTGGCCTGTACGCGACGTATAATCACCCTGATAAGGCCCTTCGTGTCATCCAGGATCTGGGCGAGGCGACGGGTGACAATTGGACAAGCTGTCAGGTCGGGACCAAAGACCTTTCTCAATCGCTACTCTACGACAATGGCGTGGCTCGAGAACTACCGCTGGGGATCGTCCTAGGCCTAGCCAAAGTCTGGACCGAACGCGGCCTTCACTACAACGAATTCATAGCGGATGCCTGTCTCCTTGCATACACCCGTGCTCGGGAGACTGACGAACTCGCAACACTATCTGCGGAAGAATGGGAGTTGATTGCACTCGCAATCGTCACGAAGGATGTCCAGGCCACCGGAGAATATGAGGCCTTTGACTACCACTCGGCGTTACTCGCGGACATGGCAGGGTCTGGATTCAATCCCGGTCAGCTCTCGGGCTTCGTTCAAGATCGCCTCGTACATGGTATATTAGCTGGGCGGGGCGTCGAAGAAGCGTCTGCATTCATGGCTACCCTCGGTCCTTCCTTCATGGCGCTCTTGGAGAACAGGCCGGAATTCGCTCCCCAGTCCCTCCCTCAACCTCCTATCGACGCTCGTATCGACGACTACCACAGCCGCTATGTTGACGAACAACACATCCGCCGTGGTACCAACATCGGCCCCCTGGACGCGTTCAGTCGCTTCGAATCCGGCGTGCATATGGGGCTGTACCCGCACCCCGACGTCATCGGGCGGCTCATCGAGTCCCTTGGTCGCTTGAAGGACATGGGAAAGGTGGATTATCTCTACGCCGAAGCGCAGCAGGCGATATCCCTCCTCGAGCACGACAAGCATGCGCAGTCTGTGGGCTGGGCCGCCGTCGAGAACTCCATGATCATTGCCCGCGGCCATGCTGGCGACGGGCAAAGCGCAGACGTGCACCGCGTTCGCATGCTTGAACAGGGGATGACGCCCACTGCGGACGCATACGGCGCTCTCATCCAGTGTGTCAAGGAAACGACGGACGACACTGCTCGCGCCATGGCTTACTTCGAGGAGGCGCAGATGCGCGGGGTCAAGCCGAACGTATTTTTGTACAACACCACTATCTCGAAGCTTGCCAAGGCGCGCAAGGCGGACTTTGCGATCGAGCTGTTCCAGCAGATGAAGTCCTCATCCATGAAGCCCTCGTCGATCACCTATGGTGCGGTCATCGCTGCGTGCTGCCGTGTTGGCGACAGCACGTCGGCGGAGACGCTGTTCGAGGAGATGACGTCGCAGGCGAACTTCAAGCCCAGGGTGCCCCCGTTTAATACCATGATGCAGTTCTACGTGCAGACGAAGCCTCACCGCCAACGTTTCATGCACTACTACACTCGTCTCGTTCAGGCTGGTATCAAGCCGACCGCCCATACGTATAAGGTATTTTTTAATACTTGGTCCGTTACCCCACCACCGCTCAGTCCACCCTATAGCTACTGTTGGACATGCACGGAACCATAGAGCCTGTGGATTTCAAGTCTATGGAGAGGACGTTCGCGCAACTGGTGAACGAGCGGAATGTCCAGATTCAAGGATCGCACTGGGCCTCGCTTATCAACGCGTATGGATGCGTCGGCAAGGACCTAGACAAGGCGACCGCGATCTTTGACTCCATCGCGACGCACCCCAGCACGCTCGCCTCTGGCTTGCAGCTGCCGGACGCGGTCACGTTCGAGGCCTTGATCAACGTTCTCGTCACCCTCCGCCGCACTGACCTCATCCCCGAGTACCTGGACCGCCTACGCGCGACAGGCGTACACATGACCGCATATATCGCTAATCTTCTCATCCGCGGATACGCCGCTGTGGGGAATATCGAAGAGGCTCGCCGCGTCTTCGACGGACTGGTCGACCCTCCTGTCGGCGTTGCCGCTCCCAACAATCATGCTCCCCACGATTCCTCTATGGCGCCTCCAGCGGATCCTAATGGCCTTGTCTATCGCGAGGTATGCTGTCGTCAGCGTGGTGTCCATGTCGCAGCTGATTTTGTTTTGTAGCCGTCCACTTGGGAAGCGATGGTTCGCGCCGAGCTCGGGAGCGGGAATCGAGAACACGCAGTTGCTCTCTTGGAGCGCGTCTTGGCTAGGTGCGTATATGCAGGTGTACTGTTGTATCGTTTGCTGATGCTGCTTTTGTAGACAATACCCCGAATCGATCTACAACCGGATAAGCGGTATCATGCTCGACGACTCCGTGTCGCCCTGGCCCTCCGACTCGTCGCCCACGTCCGGCCCAGCATCGTCTGGCACGCACAGTCCTTAATCTCTAGCTACTAACTCGGTTTGCATGTTCGGGCACGCCGCGTGCCGCGGCTTGGGTCGTCTGGGATATTCTCGCATACTTTACGCATATATTATTGCCTTGACGCTTGCTTACGATGGCATCACTAAAATGTATATCATTCTCCGTACTCATGAGTTACGACGCTGTACTATAGATGCTCTGCTAGACCCCTACATACCAATATCTGCAATGTGTGGCCGCGTTGGCTCCGGCCTCACTCAGTGTGACATGTCCTTGCGAGCGGGGCGCCGACTTGGCGTACGCGTCTTCTGACCTTCAGCTTCTGACCCTCAGCAGAGGAGTCAGTACACAGTGCCGTCTTCTGAAAGAATACGCGTATGACTCGAGCGTGATGGACTGGAACAAAGGGAGTGAGTAGATTGACGCTTTACTGCATCGATCAGGACCGAAGAACTCTACGTAGAAGGCGGCTGGGTCTCGCGCTCTGCATTCAACATTCTGAGCATAACCGCCACACCTTCACACTGCGCATGTACACGGCTCTTCTCGCACTTCATCGTCGAGGTCTCGACCAAGGAGTTCGTTGGAACGGCCGGTGACGAATTGCAAGGACCGACACGTAAGCTGATGTTCTAGTTCTTCCAATACTGGCGACGGGTCTCCAGGAGGGGGTGCCCATGGGAGGATAACCCCGTGCGTGCCAGGAAGAGTGACCTGATTCGTTTTCGTTGACGATGCCGCCGATGATCCAGCAACACCGTAACAGCATCTTGGCGCCACTCTGACAGTCGTCAGAGCAGGCACCTATAAGTACACAACATACCCACCAGTTCAGAGCTGATCGGCTGGAAAGTGCTCGGGTGAAACATACCTGAAATGTCTGCTGCAGATTGAAGGCAATGCTATCGAAACCAACAAGAGGCGTGTGTGGCGCACACGAATCTCTCGCAGCGCCGACGAGGGCTATAGCGGTTGCCTCCGCATGCACCGAACCGGTGAACGTTTCGCCTTCTTGTAACCGAATCAACCGAGATCGAAAGGTCGCACTCCCGCTGTCATGCAAAGGAAGAAGTTCGACCAACTCCTGTTTGATATCTCTTAGGACTGTCCGCACGTCGAACTCGTGAGGATCGGCAGGGCACGTCGCTAACCACGCACGGATAGGTACGCGCTTCCGGAACAGAGGGTGTCGGCAGATTGACGCATCTGCGGTGACATGTGCAAGGATGGCCTGAAGGTAACGCAGGACGTGGTTTCCGTAGTTCTCATCAGGTTCCGTGAGGAACCACGTTTCTATTTCCGAGTTGTTTCCCGCTAATGGTGAATTTCAGGGAAGGGTGTACCTCTCTTGCCGGAATGGCGAGTTCGAAGAGAACTCTGAGCGGCGTGAAATATCTCTTCAAGCGACGGGAAAGTCGTGAGGAGTGTCTTCCATGGAGTCAGATCAAGTATACTATGAACGGCAAGCATCATGTCTGCCCATAGTGCTGCATCGAACACTTCCTCGGTCAACATGTCGTTTAGTTCATCGACCATGTCAGTGAGAAGTGTGGCACATCCGTTCGCATTGCTCGAGTCCATCTGGAATATTCCTTTGTCGTCTGGGACGATACTGTGGAGAGACAGTGCTTGCGAAAGCCATGGAGGGAGCTCATGGAAAGTCGGAGGCACCTCTGTGTCTGCTTCAGTGGGCTCCCATTGCTTTGACAATTCGATGGGGTGGATTGTCCATATCTCTTCTCCGATGGCGATGCGAGAAGCGATGTTGCGGCGACCGCGGAGACATATTACTCGCAATAGAGTATGAAACTGTTGGGCGCTCGACAAGTCGGAGGCTTGACACGCACGAACTAAATTGAAGACGTCGGCGGCATGCGAGTCGAGATTGCCATCCCATCTGTTATGCACGTTCAAAAGTATCGACAGACAGCGTGCAACTACGTACTCACGGCTTCTTTTCGAGTTCTTCAACGGATGAATTCCATTCGGCTGTGTGATCTCCACGAATTGTAGGGTCCTCTCAATCGGACGCCCATCATTCTGCACCCCTCGAGAAGAGTGGTCAAGGTACATATTCTATCTCATGAGGAATTGTCTTGAGCGCAACCGTGCATGGGGAGAACGGCCACCTCAAATATATTTTGAATATAATAATCGCCGGTCGGACCGCTTCAGCCAATCAGAGGCCTTCACACCGCGAAATCCATTTGGGCAGCATTTATTTGGGCTTCCAGCTGGGCCGCTTGCTCTCTGTCCTGCGTCGCCTTCTTCCACACTTCTCTGTTCATACCCGCGGGCCTCTGTGCTGGCATGGCCTTCAACAAGAAGCCAGGAACAGCCTCTGGCGGCAAGACTCGTTCCTCGGGTTCCCAGATGTCTCTCAAAAAGATAAAGGGTGAAAACTTTTACCGCAATGCAAAGCAAGTGAAGCGTCTCAAGATGCTCAGTGGAGGGAAGGCCGTGCGGGATAAAGATGGAAAAATCATAGAGGCAGCAGCTTTCCAGAAGGGCGAGGACGAGACGACGCCGGGGAGGGTGCAACCTGACCGGCGGTGGTTCGGTGCGTATGTGTCCACGTTGTCTCCTGCGTCGCTGACGGTAGGCATGGTCAGGTAATACACGGGTGATTTCGCAGACTGCGTTGGACCACTTCAGGACCAGCTTGCAGACGCGGCAGAATGACCCGTATTCCGTCCTCCTGCGCCGCAACAAGCTCCCCATGCAGTTGCTCGACGACGCTGCGAACCCCAATCTTCGGAAGGTCGGTGCCCAGGCTTTGAATGCAAATTGAGAGCTAAGCGGCGATGCAGCGCTCGCACATTGTAGAGACCGAGTCCTTCAGTGAGACGTTCGGCCCGAAGGCGCAGCGGAAACGCCCCCGCATCGAGGTCGGCACTTTCGAGGAGCTCAGCAAGGTCGGCGCCGCGGCTGCGGACGTTGCCCACGAAGCCGCCGTCGCCGCAGAGATCGCCGAGGAGGCGGGAGAGCCCTCCGCTCTCGCAGCTGCGCAGACACACGCGGACTACATCGAGCCTATTTTCGCGAAAGGGACGTCCCGTCGCATATACGGCGAGTTGTACAAAGTCATCGATTCTTCCGACGTCATCCTGCATATTCTGGACGCGCGGGATCCCCTGGGTACGATGTGCGAGAGCGTGCTAGAGTACGTGAAGAAGGAAAAGGCGCATAAGCAGGTCGTGCTGGTCATCAACAAGTGCGATCTGGTGCCGAATTGGGTGACGGTGAGTGTCCAGTATCCATGTGCTCGTTCGTATGCTGAACATCGAGTAGGCTCGCTATATTCAACATCTTACTCCGAGATACCCTACGATTGCTTTCCACGCGTCCCCGAACCACTCTTTTGGGAAGGGCTCGCTGATTCAATTATTGCGGCAATTCTCGCAGTTGCATTCCGACAAGAAGCAGATCTCCGTGGGGTTCATCGGGTACCCCAATGTCGGTAAGAGTAGTGTCATTAATACACTGAAGAGTGGGAAAGTCTGTCGTGTTGCTCCTGTCCCCGGAGAGACCAAGGTGTGTACAGAGATAGGTCCTTGCGGCACACGTTGATCTTTCGCAGGTTTGGCAATACATTACCCTCACCCGGCGCATATACCTCATCGACTGCCCTGGTATCGTGCCGACATCTGCTCACGATTCCCAAAATGCGACCGTACTCAAAGGAGTCTTACGCGTCGAAGCGCTCCCTACACCGTCTGATCACATCCCGGCATTGATGGAGCGCGTAAAACCGCTGTATCTGTCCCGGACATATGGTGTGCCGCTACCTGACGAGGAGGACACTGCTCGCGGATGGAGCGCGGACGAGTTCCTCGACAAGCTCGCGCGAATGAAGGGCCGCCTGCTCAAGGGCGGCGAGCCGGACCTAGAGGGCGTCTCGAAGGTAGTGCTCAGCGACTGGGTGCGCGGCCGAATCCCGTACTTTGTGCCGCCGCCGGAGAGGTCGGAGGAGCTGAACGTACGAGAGGCGAAAGCCGCGAAGAAGGGAAAGGGCAAGGAGAAAGCGGTGGAAGAGAAGAAGGTTGCTGGAGTGAAGCAGAATCTGGGGTCGATCATGCAGAAGAACACGTTCGTGGGAGAGGATGTGCAGCCGCTAGACGAGCCCGAGGTTGGTGATGGCAGCGGGGAGGAAGACGAGGGAGAAGCGGACGATGGTTCGGATGAGGGCGACGCGGAAGAGTTGGCGGAGGAAGAGTTGGCGTGGGGCGACGTCTTTGCCGAGGGCGGCGACGCCGCCGCGCCAGACGCGACTGCGAACGTGCAAGGTGAGCTATCGGCGTCCCTCCAGTCTTCTTTCGCTAACATGCTTCTTTGGCAGCCGACGACGAGGAGGCAGATGGCCCGTCGGCCAAGAAAGAGCCTCGTATGAAGACGAACAAAGTGCGCTAGAATGCATCATCCTCATTGTCATGCCTGACCTAGCCTCGCAGAAAAAAGCAGAGAACTTCTACTCTAGCGCGAATGTCAAGAACAAGAACCGAGCCAAGGCCGCGCTGCTCAAGTCGCTCCAGGGCAAGAAGGGGCAGAAAGATCCAGAGCGGAGAAAAAGGCGATGAGTGTGATTGGTCGATGGGCTCGGAGCATGTTGTACAGATCTGTGTCGGTCTTCGGAGAATCTCATTGGTGCGTTTCTCCTGGTCCAGACGGCGCGGCACTGGTGCGGCATCTCCTCTATGGCGAAGGGCTTCCTCCTTGAAGGTACTTTTGGCCTCTTGTCTACCCGAGCCGGACGCGAGCTTCAGGCTCGCTATTCGGCACTGTTCCACAGCTCCATCGGACATATGCTTGCTTTCGCATTTGCTCTGCACATCTCGATAACCCCTGTGCACTGGCGAGGCCTAGCATGAACCAGCCCGCGAAGTTCTAGGGCTGCCTGCGCACACAGCGTCGTCATGTCGAAGAGCGAGTTATTCCTGCACTGAATTGCAGTCTCCGGAGCGTGGGAAAGAGCCTCGGCCGGAGCTGGCCAGGCTGCCGATAATCGGCGTGGGAACATTGAGTCTACTCAAAAGCACTCGGACGTGCCCTGCTTCCACCCCAACCCACCACCATGTCCATCACCAAAGTTCACGCTCGCCAGGTGAGCAGCCGCGTCGACGCGTTCAGCACGCGCTATATCTGGTGCACATTACTCACCGGAATGTGTAGATCTTCGACTCGCGCGGTAACCCCACCGTCGAGGTCGATCTCTACACCGCGAAGGGTACGTCTGCATCACCGACGCCTCCACACCGTTTCTCATATTTTCTTAGGCCGCTTCCGTGCATCCGTGCCCTCTGGCGCGTCGACTGGCATCCATGAAGCCGTCGAGCTCCGCGATGGTGACAAAAACGCCTACGTCGGAAAGGGTGCGCATATACTCGCTTAGATCATCAGTGCGCGTCTTGATCGCGTTTTCAGGCGTCAGCAAGGCCGTTTCCAACGTCAACGACATCATCGCACCTGAGATTATCAAGTCCGGTCTCCAAGTCACGCAGCAAAAGGAGATCGATGACTTTTTGATCAAGCTCGACGGCACCCCCAACAAGGGCAAGCTCGGCGCGAACGCCATCCTTGGCGTGTCCATCGCGGTTGCGGAAGCGGCTGCCAGCGAGAAGGGCGTCCCACTCTACGTGCATCTCGCAGACTTGGCCGGCGTCAAGCCCCCTTACGTGCTCCCCACCCCTGCGTTCAATGTTATCAACGGTGGCTCGCATGCCGGCAACAAGCTCGCCTTCCAAGAGTTCATGCTTCTGCCGTCCGGTGCGACGAGCTTCACGGAGGCGATGAAGATCGGCACGGAGACCTACCACACCCTGAAGAAGGTCATCAGTGCCAAGTATGGCATCGATGGTGAGTGGTCAGCGCTCGGATACCGGATATTCGTTTCATGTAACATTATCGTGCAGCCGTCAACGTCGGAGACGAGGGTGGGTTCGCGCCCAACGTTTCCGGAGCCGAGGAGTCGCTCGAGCTGCTTGTCGAGGCGATTAAGAAGGCCGGCTATGAGGGCAAGGTCAAGATCGGGCTCGATGTCGCGTCATCCGAGTTCTACAAGGATGGCAAGTACGACCTCGACTTCAAGAACCCCAACTCAGACCCTACCAAGTGGATCACCGGCGTCGAGCTCGCGGACCTGTACATCGGCTACGTCAAGAAGTACCCCATCGTGTCGATCGAGGACCCCTTCGACCAGGACGACTGGGAGGCATGGACCCACTTCACCAAGCACTCGGGCATCCAAATTGTCGGTGACGACTTGACTGTCACCAACCCTCTGCGCATTAAGACCGCTATCGAGAAGAAGGCGTGCAACGGACTTCTTCTCAAGGTGCGTGCACCACACTGCGTGGTTCTTGCGTTTCAACTGACATGTTTTGGAACAGGTCAACCAGATTGGCACTATCTCCGAATCCATTCAGGCGTAAGTCCGCATCCATCGCACTTACAGCGTCGTGCTAATCTCCGCTTCACTCGTGGGTAGTGCACAACTCGCGCAGTCCGACGGCTGGGGCGTCATGATCTCGCACCGCAGCGGTGAGACGGAGAACACCCTCATCGCGGACCTCGTCGTCGCGCTCGGTGTCGGCCAGATCAAGACTGGTGCACCTGCCCGCTCCGAGCGTGTCGCGAAGTACAACGCGATTCTCCGTATCGAGTAAGTGTACATCTCGCGGTTCTGCCTCCCTCTTGTTTGCTAATCGCGGTTCGCTCTCGCAGGGAGGAGCTTGCCGGGAACTCTTCGTATGCTGGCGACAAGGGATTCTCGGCGGGCACCACCCCGCCGGCGCTGCTCCAGAAGTAGAGCGATCCAAAATTGTTGCGCGGTGGGGCGAGCCGCGGAGAAGCACGCTGTATCTTTGTATGATTGTAGACTTTGAAATCGAAAGATGCTGTAATAGAAATCGTTTATAACAAGCAGTGTAGTCACTTTCTGTGGTGGCCCCTCGCTACCAGTTCCGTTGTCTGCGAGGCTTGCGGATCTTCGTCGCTGTGAGAATACTTCTGAGGTGATAACCGAATCTGGGCACTGGGCTTGCACAATATTCTGCAAGAAAGCTTGGGTCGGAAGAGCTGGAAAAGTTTGTCGACGAAGCTGCGGCGACGTTCTGTTATGCGGCACGAAGATCATGTATAACAGCGAAAGGAACGCAACAAGTATGACCTATGTCTCTGTCCGTCTCTGCCCATGTCCGGGCTTGAAAGCGACCCAAGCAATCACTGCTCCCACAAGTCCAAGAGATCCCCAAGCCCTAAACTGTCTGGCCAACGCACTGCTCGCCGCGTCGACCGCATCGGGAAGTAACTCGACGGCTACCTCGACGAATGCCTCGTCATCAAAAGACACATTCTGCTCTACGTGAGCGTGGGGAGGTGACGGTCTGAGGTCATCGAGGCGGGCGTCTACGGACGAGTCGATTACTTCGGCATGTGCGACGCCGCCGAAGAAGTCGGTGATGAGGGTACGGTTGAGTGGTCTGTGGAAAAGATCAGAGCGCACGCCTGCATGCGAGCGAATCGGCACGGGATCGTATTTTTCGAACTGTGAGCAACACGCATGAGTTTCTCCATTAGATGTGAAAGTGGTACAACGTACGAAGTCCTTCATGCTGGCTGAGCTCGTCTTGTCAATTCCTTCTAGGTATTCCAAAACGAAGTGCGTATAGCTATCGATGACAGCCACGCCTATATCATTGTCATTCTCGTACTATGGATGTCTGAGTAACGGATGAGGAGGGGAAGTATGGCGCGCTCACCGAATAGGAATTCTCATGGATTTCAGATGAACCAGTTGCCAGGATGTTGGGCGAATAGAATTTGGAGTACATGGTATTTGCCTGGCAGGTATCGATCATGAAGAATATCTCATTGTACCTGCATGATGGGCAAGATGAGCGACGCCATTAGCAGAACAATCCAAAGTCTGCGCACCTCTTCTTCTGCCACATCTGCTCGAACGCATCTGCAATGTCAAACGCGCTGATCTCCTCGTTATCCTGGAACTTCAAGAACTCGTTCCCGCCGTGCCCCGTCATGTACACGAAGATGTTCGACCGGTCGTCCGTTAGCAGCCGCTTCGATCTCGGCACGGAGGGCTCCACGCGTCCTATTCGCAGGTATCAGCGCCGAGAGAACTGACAGCCGCAACAGACGCACCCGTCAAGACGCGCAAGAAGTTCTCGACGGTCACCTCGTAACCGCGATAGTCCACCTCAATGTTCTCGCCATAGAGGTCGAGGCCCCGGCCCTGGTTCGCAAAAACACATCCCGGGTAGCGGTTGCGCGCGTTGCAGGCGGCGTCGTCGGCCAACATCAGGATGATGTTGGAGTCCGGGATGCCGAGACGCTTGACGGTGCGGTACCTGCGCCAGGCGTCAGCGCATGCAGTGTGAGACGACTATCGAGGCCCACATCCCGAGCGCATTCGCCATGTGCTGGTCCAGAGTATCTCGGTGAGATATTCAGTGCTGCAGAGGATTGTTCACATACCCTGTAGTTGAACCAGTACCGCGAAGCGCAGACGAGGACGGCCCAGTTGTTCGTGTGTGTGGACTCTGAGCTTGCGCCGACGGCATTCCGGTCGAAGAACTGGCGGACGTTCGCCTCTTTCGCCGCTGCTGGGTCTGCGGGGTGTGCATGAGGCAGGAGACTCAGAACCGACAGCAGCAAAGTGAAGGGGATGCGCATTGGCGCAAGCGACGGCCTGGCTGAGTGAGTGAGTGAGTGAGTGAGTGAGTGAGAGGAGTCCCCCTTTAAATTCTTATCCACGACCGTCGGCGACCCGTCTCTGCTGTTGGCCCTCCAAGAAGAAAGTTATTCTGTTGTAGGGCGGCTGGCGCGTCTACCTTCATGCACATTTCCAACTCGGGCGGCTCTCCCTTCTCACATTCATCGTAGTATGAAACAGAAATGTTTTCGCATTCTCATAGGACTCGGTGATGTCTGGCGTGGTATCACAGTCATGGGTTATCTCTACCGCGTAACCAGCTCGTCTGCTGTGCCAACCTGGACGCGGCCAGGGAAATGGCAGAGCCTTTACTAAACTCCATGGCGTCTCCCAGCTTGTATGAGGCTGACTTCTGCCTTGCTTGTATGAGCACATGTCTCGCAAGGATGCCTCTGCTCCTGTCTTCTGCCGAAGGGAAACTTGCTCGTTTGCACCCACTGCCTGCTGGAAACAGACATCCCGGCTTTGCAAGGAGCCATGGCGGCCTTGGCTCCTAGGTCTTGCCTCAAATCCTCTGATGGTCTTGCCTCGATAGTCCACCCCGCCCTTGACTCCAATGCTTCCCCATACTTTTTACCTACGCGCGACCTCGTCATCGCCAGCTATACGACCGCCGTGACTGCAGTTCTTCGGAGTCCGGCATGTCGTGTCAGCCCATCTCTCGTCAGTATAATCTTATGCTCCTACAGGAGGAAAGACAAGGCCTATTTGGTGGTCTGTGATAGCTGACGATCGGGCTGGGCCAGAGGATATATAGGAGGCGGAATCGTCGTTCCCTGTGTTCCACCTTCCAGTGTCTTGATTGCAGACGAACCCTAGCAATCATGTTTTGCGATTTTTCGATATGCGCCTTCCCAATTGTTTCGCAGATCACGGGTGCTGTTCTCATCATCGTCGCTTTGGTCACCCTTTTCCTCTTCGTCCATGTAAGGCTCAGACAGAGTCATCTGTGGAATATTCCTGGGCCTCCTGCCGCGTCGCTCATCAAAGGTATGTATGATACTTACTCTACTCGAAGGAAAGCACTCACTGCCGTCATGGTATCGTCAAATTTACAGGCCATCACAAGCAAATGTTCAATGACGGCGCGGTCAAGTTCTATGAACATATCAGTAGGACGTATGGGGGTGTCGTCAGGCTCACCGGATTCCTTGGGGTCCGTCTGTCCCGGTTCTTCCGGATGCTCCTTCTCTCACAGCGTCGCAGGTCACACAGTTGTTGATCTCTGATCCGAAAGCTTGCACAAGCATCCTTCTGAAAGACCAGGACGTTTTCGAGGAGACAGACTTCTTCATCGAGTACGATACTTCTTCACCTCGTATCCTACGAGCAGCCGTGACGCGTTCCAATCAGGATCAACCGTCACTCGTTTGGTCCTGGCTTGTTATCCACAGCTGGTGGGTTTGACGACGGAATGACTCTATGAGGACGAGTGGCTGATGGCTCTTTATGTAGGTCCGCACCACCGCCAGCAGCGGAAGTTGCTAAACCCAGTCTTCTCCGTCAAACACATGCGGTCCATGGTACCTATTTTCCATGATATCACACGTCAGGTGCGCCGAATGTCGCCTGAACGAACGGCAATGGATACTTAAATAATTCGTCGTGCAGCTCTGCGACGTCCTTAGCTCCAGAGTCAAAGAAGGTCCGAAAGAACTCGACACGGTCGACTACCTTGGTCGCTTGGCACTGGAGCTCATTGCCCAAGGCGGCCTCGGATACACGTTTAATAGTCTTGATATCGACGCACAGGGGAGCGAGTTCGCGCGTGTGATCAAGCAATTCGGGTACACCCCGTATCGCCTCTCTTTCACGAGTCATTCTGATCATCTTTGAGCTCAGTCCGTCTCTCTCAAAGCTGGTTTTCTGGCGCTCATATTTTCCGATGGTCTCGAGGCTCCCGCCGAATGTGCTCCGCTTCGCTGCAGCATGCATGCCGTCGCCCAGCATACATAATCTCATGCGGATAACGGACACACTTCACGAAAATACGAAGAAGATACTCGACGAGAAAAAAGCCTTACTTCACCGTGGGGATGCGGAATTCACGAGCTGGGTTGCTGAAGGCAGGGATGTGATTGGTATCCTCTGTCAGTCATTGAAAGCACTTCCACGGCGAACGTGCGATTGACTGCCTATTCAGTGCGAGCGAATACAGGCCTCTCGGAGGAGGAAAAGCTTCCCGAAGAGGAGATCCTCGCGCAGATGACGTACGCAGGAAACTCAGTCTGACTAGTTTGACCTTACGCAGCTTACGCGGTCTCCAGCACGCTCCTGTTAGCAGCGACAGACACCACATCGACTGCGCTGTCCCGCATTCTTCACCTACTCTCTGGAAATTCTGACGTTCAAGAGACGCTCAGGCAAGAACTCGTCCAAGCATACGCCGAGGCTGGAGAAAACGAGCTGGACTACGACAAGCTTGTCGAGCTGCCATACCTCGAGGCGGTCTGCCGCGAGACGCTGAGAGTGTGCGTGTTCGCACCCATTCACGTACGAACTCAACTTCAACGTCGCTCCACAGCTATCCTCCGGTCACCTTTGTCAACCGCGTGTAGGTAGTTCATCTCTATCAGTTTGAGCGACGGAACTGACGGCTGCCTAGGTGCCGCGCGGACATCTCCATCCCGCTGTCCCGGCCCGTTCAGACAGGCCAGGGTGCTATGTCTACCCTCTTGGTTCCGCGCGACACAGTGGTGCTCGTCAATATCCTTGGCATCAACCGCGATAGAAACATCTGGGGCGCTGACGCGGACCAGTGGAAGCCCGAACGCTGGCTGAAGCCACTGCCCGAGAGCGTGAGCGAGGCGCGCATCCCAGGCGTGTATGCGAACACGTGCGGGACTTTTGCAACGCGTTCGGTGACATGACTTCTGAACGAGTCGCAGGTTGACCTTCATCGGCGGTGGTAGAGCGTGTATCGGCTTCAAGTTCTCCCAGCTTGAGATGAGTGAGTGCACTTTATTGTTGGCAGTGTCCCTGGGGGCTTTTGACCGATTTTGACGTTCGCCGTGTAGAAGTGGCACTGTCGCAGCTCATCCGCAGCTTCCGTTTCTCGCCTGCTAAGCAAGAGGTGGTCTGGAGATTCGGGGGCATCACGACGCCGTCTGTGAAGGGCGCGACTGCACTGGCACCGAAGCTACCGTTGGTGGTCGAGAAGCTCTGAGCGAGATACCTGCCGATTGTCACACGGTATTCGGCGCGTTCTGGATGGTTCTACGTCGCGAGCTGGTGCTGCCTGCTCGATTGTTGGAAGGGTTGTCTGGCGAGCACGTCTCGTCATTCGTAAGCTACGGAACAATCATAGCGCTGAATGTAGGGATTTCATTTTTTTTGGCACACGACGATGAGTAAAGTATTTCTTGAAATCAGGTTATGATATACTAGCACGCAGGATACTCTAATATTTTCCCCTTGTGCCTTGGTAGGCTGGCATATCAAGCTCGACTGAGTCGGTCCCTCAGGCGGTCCCCGACGCGCTTGTGGCAGACGGTGCCACGGTCACGTGGTGCTGCTCAGAGGTACAAAAGCCACGCGCGTCGCTCGCTTTCTCTGCCGCTTTCTTCTTCGCAACCTCGTCAGCTTTCACCTGCTTCAGAGCCCCTGCACACGCCAATGGCGATTACCCTCTACCTCTCCGGCTACCTCTTGTCTATTTCTCAAATCAATGACTGGGCCAATCACCACAACGTCAAGCACAGTGTAGACGATACCTTCACTGTGACAGCCGTTCGATCTTATGGGCGTAGCCTGGGATTCCCATCCACTTTCGAGTTTGTGGATGATGGAGACGATGAACTGCACGCACTCCTCTTGACTGGCTTCTATGAGACCCGACGGCCTCTCGATCCTGCTGCCGTGCCGAGTCTCATCCCAGAGGATACCCCGTTCGCGAGAAGTGTGCGGAAGGTTTGAATTGACGAGTTTGCCGCTGACGTACCTTCGTTGAGGGTCGTCAAGTATGGTGTCTTCATATGGCCTGATCTATATTGTGCGCTCACTACTCCTTCACTGACAGTCCTCGTACTGACCTTGGTCGTTAGATCCACCTATTTTTATAGGATGGAAGCAAGCCCTGCGTCGAAGGAGGAGGTGCAAGGCGGCTGCCACCGCGGCCGCGGTGAAGGCTGCAATTGCTTCGTCCACTCCTGCGCCAGTCTGAGATAGCTACCCACGAGACTCTAGGTCCGTCCCATTGTCTGCCACCTTCTTCGCAGAGAGAAGTCAAAGTCCATTCTGTGTCTTGATATCTCCATCGTGCTTTCGCTTGCTTCGTAACTATGATTGTTTCGATGTCTATGTCCCCTGCCCCTTAAATGAGGCATTTCCCTCAACTTTGAATTGACGTCACGACCAGGCTTTAGCGCCAAGGGTGATAAGCTGACATCGCATCACGCTCGGATTACGCTGATCGAGAACATCATCTTCGTCGATTCCTCGACGGGTCAAGCCTAGACTTATTTGTCCTGGCGACATGATGACTCTGGGCATCGATTGTGTGTTCTTTTCATGTTCGCGTCTCCTTCCGTTGCTGCTGATTGTGGATTGTGACAGCAAGCTTTCCAGAAACTCCGTGATGAAGCACACGCCCTGTGGCTTCGGCTGTCCTGCGTGTACATGAAAAGACGGAGTCCGAGGGCGCTTACTTGACTTATTGCAGAATATACCGAAGGCCCACGTTGCGTTTTTGGAAATGCTGACGGCACGTGCCATTGTGTGTTCCAGTATATATCCCAACGCGCGTCCGATATGCAAGCACAACCCCGCTCGTGAGAGTGCACCTCTTCAAGCCGTGGGGATACAAAAGCCCCTAGCTCATACCGATCTACCAGGCAGCAATGCTCGTTCTTTCGCTCATCGTGTGTGCGCTCCCCTCATCTACCGGTGGCTCGCCCATGATCAATCCTGCCATATCGATGTCGTCCAGAGACAGTGTCGGACTTGCCTCTGCCAACGCATCTACCAAATGCACGGACATCGAAAACTGTAGGACCCGATACAACATCATATGGAGCTCGCTTGTGACGATACTGGCCTGTGTGTGGACAGCCGTCCACAGAAACATTCCGGGGCCGGCAAAACCCAACGATTCGCGGCTCTGGCGAATAATCTTGCGAATCCTGGAGGTGGTCAAGATCGTCGGGGTGACGCTACTTGCGCCGGAGTGGGTGCTGGCATGGGCGGTGCGCCAGTTTATGAATGCCCGTGACCTCGTAATAGAGCTGGAGGACGCACGGTCCGAGGCGAAGAACGCGTGGGAGGCGAAAGGGTGGGTGATTGATGGCATGAGCCGGAAGAGTGCGGATGAAGAGGATGCACGTGGCGAGGCAGGGGACGCGTTGCTCAGGTCGCGGACAAGACATGGTGGTTCTGAGGAGGACGAGCATTCCATGTGCAGGGCATGCAGTGAGTTGTAACCTTCTTGGCACGCGCCGGACAGTTATTGATAAGGGGCACAGAGGCACAAGTCTGCGACACGGGTCGTTTGGGATGCAGTGAGTGAAATCTCCGTTGAGACGGCCAGTTGCTCATTGGTGTACTACTGCGTAGAATGGACGACCCGACACGGGTTCTTCATTCTCATGGGGGGCTTCCACTACTACATGAACGGGGAGCCCATACATCCATTGTCGCGCTGGGATGTCGTCGAGCTCGTGAAGACCGGGGATCTCGTCCCGCCCACAGAAGACGAGATCCGTGTGTTCGGCCAGGGCGATGTGCTGTCGAAGGGCCTCGCCGTTGTTCAGACACTATGGTTCGTGGTGCAGTGTATTTCCCGGCGCGTCGAGGGCCTCCCAATCACGCAGCTCGAGGTCATGACACTCGCGTATACGACAATCACGGTCGCGATGTATGCGGCTTGGTGGAACAAGCCGCAGAACGTCGGCGGTCCCGTCCGCATCGCGGGCATCAAGCTGCCGCCGCCCACTTCGGTGCGCAAGGAGACCCGGTTCTGGAGGATATTCTTTGTGCTGGCGGGAGCACAGGACGAGCTGGTGGACCTGCGGAAGCTGACGTCGGACATCCCAACTTTCTACGGCGGGGGCATCTCGTACAACAACAACGACTTTGTCGCTGACGTCTTTGCGCTGATCGCTGCGATGGTGTTCGGCGCGGTCCATTGCGCTGCGTGGGACTATACCTTTCCGTCAGCTTTGGAGAGACTCCTCTGGCGTATCTCGTCGATCGCCATTGTCGCGCTGCCAGGAGGCATGCTCTTAGGGCTGCTACTGGTGGCGCTTTGGGGATCCATTACTGAGTCGGGCGAGCTGCTCTTCAACATGGTTATGTTGACTTGCATCCTGTCTGGACCGATGTACGTTGTGGCGCGAGTGCTCCTCCTTGTGTTATCTTTCACAACGCTACAGTCGATACCTCCGGAGGCGTACCAAGCAGTACAATGGACGCTCCTCATCCCTCATTTCACGTAGCCCTCCTCATTCCTTCATTCCTTAGCTATGGATACCATGGATTCGAGTATGTTTCTGTCCTGACATGAAGACTGTATTAGTATGTGTATGTGATGTCGACCGAACATAAGTTCGATGGCGCGGTTACTTTATTTACGGAGAGATGCCGCTGATACGAGACGTGCGCGTGAGATCGACGGAGCCTGTTGGACTTCGGATAAGCATCCCGGCGACGTCGACCTCCACATTCATGCCTACCGGGGGGCCTACCCTTCATGCGTGCAGCAGCACACCCGTCGTGTGTTGCCTCATGGCATCCTATTATCACCGGATCACTTTCAACTCTCCATTCAGACTTCAAAGTTGAATATTTCATGGGATGACTAGCCCCACCCGAAGCGCGCCATAGACAAGGGTTCCGGTCCTCAAGCGGCAGCCTTTGACACCACGACATGACCCTTGCGAAGGTCATATCGCCTCGTGTCTTCTGGAGATATAAAACCGGGGAACGTCTTGCTCAGAATCCCCGGCACTAATGTTACTCCTCTTACTTGCATATGCCCAGATCACCAATGGGTCACCCATAACGAACATCGCCGTTGCCTCCACTCCCTCCGCGACCTCTGAGAACGATGATTCCGGGAGGACCCTCTACAACATCATATGGAGCTCCCTTGCGACTATCTTTGCATGCGTCTGGACGGCGGTGCACAGGAACATCCCAGGCCCGTCCCAGGGACGACTCTCGCGCGTGCTGGATATGGTCGGCGTCGTTGTTGGCACCCTGCTCGTCCCAGAATGGGTGCTGGCAGGCGCGGTTCGCCAGTATCTGAACGCCCGCAGTCTTGGGAAGCAGCTGGAGGCGGCGAGAGCTGACGCGACCAAGGCGTGGGATGCGAAGCGCCAGTCTTTGTTAGAGTTGAGGAAACCAGGAGACCGGGATGAGCGTAGTCGAACTACAGCGGGGAGCAAGGAGCAGAGTACGGAGGTGCTGGTAGAGGTCAAGGAGAAGGATGGGATGTCGTTGAAGCAGCGCACAAGCTTGACATCGCGCGCTGATGATATGGAAGAATTGGGCGCAGAGCAACTGGCACTCCTTGAGTCGACACGTGAGTATGACGCTTCTTCGAACTGGATGCCTTTCTGACTATCTAGACAGTCGCAGTCGAAGACGGTATTGGTCGCTTGGGAGGAGGTCAGTGCCAGCATTGCTCTCCGCGCGAAGAGAAGCTGTGACTCACAGACTCCGCGTCTCGCAGAATGGAATACTCGCCACGGATTCTTCATCATCATGGGCGGATTTCACTACTATAAAGATGGCAAGCCGCTCTTCCCGCTGTCACGGCACGATGTCGTGGAGCTCGTGAGGGCAGGAGACCTCGTGCCGCCTACGGACGACGAAATTCGGGGATGGAGTCAGGGCGACGCGTTGTCAAAGCTCATCGCCATCATCCAAACTCTCTGGTTCGTCATTCAGTGCATCGCGCGGCGCGTCGAGGGCCTTGCCATCACGCAGCTCGAGATCATGACCCTCGCCTACACGACTATCGTCTTCGTCATGTATGTGTGCTGGTGGTACAAGCCACTGAACGTCAACGGCCCCGTCCGCGTCGCCGCGAAGAGACTCCCCAAAGCCATTCCCGTGGAACACCGTTCGCAATTCTGGACCCATGTCGAGATCGTCGTGGGCAGCCACGACAGGCTTGTCGATATGCGCGAGCAGGCGTACGTCCCACCATTCTACACTGGCGGTGAGGCCGGCGGGCCTCCCCTTAACAGCAACGACGCGCTCAGTGGCGGCATCGCGGTCGTCGCCGCCATGATATTCGGCGCGGTCCATTGTGCAGCGTGGAACTATGCGTTCCCGACCGCCGTGGAGATGCACATCTGGCGCATAGGTGCCGCTGCCATTGTTGCCGTCCCAGGTGCGATGGCTGTCGCATCGGTCGTGGCGCTTGGCTTGCAGCGCACCATCCTGCAGGATGTAGGCAATATCTTCATGGTGGCGGTATTTGGGGTTTCTGGCCCTGTTTACGTCGTGGCACGGATACTATTACTTGGGCTGTCGTTCGCCACCCTCAGGATGCTACCGCCGGGGGCGTATCAAGCGGTGCAATGGACGCTCAAGATCCCTCACTTTGCGTAGCCAGCAAGTAGCCATCGCATGTTGGGGTCAGGGCCGTCAGGCCGTGTCATTTGTGTGCCTATATACTGTACGTAGCCCTCGCCGTTCAGCGTTTGGACCAGCGTTTTGCCTCATCCTGTATCTCCAGTGGTGTATCAATACGAACGACAGCTGCCTTAGGCACACGGCGCTGTCTTTGGGGTCTATGTTGCGTCTTCCGGGTTTATGAAGCTTTCGGCAGAAGTTATGAAGCCAGGTGCCGCGTGATGTGACAATTTGGTCTCGGAAAAGCATCTCCGACGCTGGCGACGTCGACTCTGCATCGACATCTTGTGCACATCATGCATCCTGTCCTGTGCTGCGGTTGGATGATCGCGCCGATCCGTCAAAAGCGGAAGCATATCAATTAAATAAGGACTAGGACTACAGCACGCTCAAAATCAACAGGTTTAGTGTGTGAACTGATACCACGGCGAGAATAGCCGTGGCTCGGACAGATGTTCCCTACCAGGCTGACACACCTTCGAAGCCTCCTCCGCCTCGTGTACGTATCTAGCGATACAAAAACAGGTAACCTGCCATTCAGCCCCCGAGACGATGCTACTCCTCTTACTTGCATATGCCCAGGTCACCAGCTGTTCGCCCATCGCGAGCATCGCTATCTCGACCTCTGTCCTCTCCACTTCCGTAACCTGCGAGAGTGCCGACTCTACCAGGACGTTATTTAACATCATATGGAGCGCTCTAGCCACTATCTTCGCCTGCGTTTGGACGGCAGTACACAGAAACATCCCCGGGCCTTCCCAGGGTCGACTTTCGCGCATCCTGGATATGGTCTTAGTGGTGGTGGTCACACTCCTCGTCCCGGAGTGGGTGTTGGCAGGCGCCGTTCGCCAGTATCTGAACGCTCGAGACCTCGGCAAGGAACTGGAGGCAGCCAGAGCTGACGCCGCGGAGGTGTGGGAGGCAAAGCGGCAGTCTCTGCGAGAGATGAAGGGCGGAGAAGTTGATGGGGCGCGAGACGGTCATGCCACGGACAGCAAGGATCCGAGCGCGGAAGTGTTGGTCGAGGTCAGGGAGAAGGACGTTGTCTCGCTGAAACGACGGACCACATTACCGGCGAAGGAGGCTGCACTTGCTGAATCCACACGTGAGTACATTGTCTTCTCTCCGGCGTATGTGTTCTCTGACGAGTCGAATAGTCGCAGCTGATATCGGCATTGGCCGTCTGCAAGCCGGTAAGTGCGGTTCTCTTGAGCTGATCGCGAGATGCTTAGACTTGGCCCGGATTGCAGAATGGACCACTCGCCACGGATTCTTTATTATCATGGGTGGATTCCACTTCTACGAGGACGGCAAACCCCTCTTCCCACTCTCGGGACGCGACATCGTTGAGCTTGTGAAGGCAGGAGACCTCATACCACCTACAGAAGAAGAGATCCGAGGATGGAGCCAGGGCGACGCGTTGTCCAAGCTCATCGCCATCGTCCAGACCCTCTGGTTCGTCATCCAGTGCATTGCGCGCCGCGCCGAAGACCTTCCGATAGCCCAGCTGGAGATTATGACCCTCGCGTACACAACCATCACAGTGGCGATGTACATTTGCTGGTGGTACAAGCCGCTGAACGTCAACGGTCCCGTACGAATCGCCGGGAAGACACTCCCCGATCCCGTTCTCGTTGAACAGAGTCCGTGGTACTTGTCAACGTTCGAGGCGGCCATCGGCAGTGCGGACAGGCTTGTCGACCTGCGTCAGCACTCACATGTCCCGACGTTCTACTGCGGTGGCCCTGCGGGTGCTCCGATCGATGGCGGCTACAGTGGCCTCAGCGGTAGCGCCGCCGTCGTGGCTTCGATGATTTTCGGCGCAGTCCACTGTGCGGCGTGGAACTATGTCTTTCCGTCCACCGCCGAATCGCTCATCTGGCGCATCTCATCTGCCATCATCGTCGCCGTGCCGGGAGCGATGTCCATCACTGCGCTGATAGCGAGCACCTTGAAGGACACCGCGCTGGCGGGGGTGAGCGGTGCCAATCTGGTGGCGGTCTTCGCAATGGGTGGGCCGGCGTACGTGGCGGCGCGGATGCTGCTGCTGACGCTGTCCTTCACGACACTCAGGGCGCTGCCGCCTGGGGCGTATCAAGCCGTGCAATGGACGCTCAAGATTCCGCACTTTACGTAGCTGGCGGGCCTTACTATTAAATCGTGTGTTCATTCTACTGTATGGACTCGAACGTCAATGACCTCTGTTACATCGTACAGTCTTTGCGAAACAGTTCCAGTCTCTGAGACTCATAAAAGTGAGCGAAGAATGCGAAGGGCTCATCACGACACAAGCAGCCTTTTGATTGCTTACACACCGGCAGCTACGAGTGTCTAACGCTATTTAGTAGGTAAAGTGTGCCTCCCAATACTCGGTATCCTTGATGAAGTTCAGTTTCTCTCTAGACGAATAGTGCCATATAACCTGCTGAGATACGGAATCGCGTGTCGAAACAATTATTTTGTCAATTATGAAGGTCAAGCGAGACTATGCGCGTCTGCTGGTGTCTGATATAACGGGCAGCCCTATCCCGCCAGCGGCGTCAGAAAAACGGGATTGGTGACCGTAAACAATTGTAAACAGTTATCACCGCCATAATTGCCAAAATCTTGTCGGTCTTGTCACAATCCATAAACCTCGATCTATACAGTTTCAACAGCAACTCGTAATTGGTTGTAATCACAAGCGGGAACGTCAATGAGTGATTGTAGCGCAAGGCGGGCCCAGTTCCGATTGAAGATAACTGCGCTTGGGCAGTATGATAATTCTACGTCATCTTCGCCTTGCCCCATCACCAGCAACTGCCATAAGACTTGGGCTCCTCGCACATCGTTCACGATCTTGCCCAGGCTCGGTGACAGTCAGCGACGAACACACTCCACAGCAATATGACGGTTTGTGTCCACACTTAAAGGACCGTCACTTCCGCACTCTCAAGACGGGATGGCATGGAAGGATGTTAGATTTATCAAGCATAAGTAGATGGTGGTACGGTGGTTCGTTATACTAGTAGGTGCGCAGACGATAATGACAGACCTTGGGCTTCACTTACCTCCGAGTCAGTGAAAGCGGCACTCAGAATGGCCGCGCTCACCACATACACTCTCGCCCTTCTCCCGCACTGCCTACACCACCGCCCGCGCCGACGCCATCCCTCTCACCGACCAACCTCACCTTCATTGCCCCCACTGTTGCCCTTGTCACCTCGCCTCCACCTCCGCCCTCACCGTTGTTCTCATAGCCAGACGTCGCCTCGTCTGGTCCTCTTCCGTAGCTCCAGGCTGTCGTTTTGTCCTCGAGCGAACACTCCCGGGATAGGTTAAATGATATATGATAGCGGCACGAGCTCACAGCTTTCAGATTAGCACGCGATACATGCTTACAGGCGACATTCCCGTCCTCGCGACCATCCATAGGGTGTGAGTTGCTGGGAGATGCGAGGGAGACACCCACGGGGGTGAAAGATGGGAGACTGTGGAAACGGTAAGCTCGTCGGCTCTTATGTTCAGTGCGAGCGGCGTCCGTGCGCCGGTGTGACATCAGCCTCCTCCGAGGCTCGCATTTATTAGCAATTTACTCCACCTTTTTCCACCACCCCCGATCCTGTCGGGCTCAACCGCAGCTCCAAACGCAACACTCATTTGACCCCCATCATGCCCCCGAACTGCTGGCGTACGAGGCGCAACCTCGTAGCGGCCCCTTCGAAACATGCAGCCGACTTCGCGTTATCGACTACAAGACCCGACGGACCGTTTAGCGGGTGAAGATGGCAAAGTTAAGTGACGCCGAGTAAAGAGTAGAGGTTGCACAGGTGGCCCGCTCGCATCTCAAGCTCGGGCTGATGTAGATGAGAGACTGACGGAGATGAGAGGGAGGACGAAGCTTCATCTTGTCCACAGTCCCGAGGTTTCAACCTCAGATAATGTACAGGAAAAATCTATTCTGAAATTGCGAAGTAGACGATGATCTGTGGTGTGACCGTCGTCCAAGTCGGACATGTCCAAGGTCCCGGGGACGTCCTCGGTTAACTCAGAAAAAACGAAGAGGAACCTATACAAGCTTCAGCACTGCTGTGGTAGGGAATCGAGGTATACTAGTGTGCCATAGCTATGCACCAGCGATCTCGGGCCCTTCATGAAGAATGCTGGCCGTGCGCTGCAGCCCCGGGCGCCCGTCGCCCGTTGCTGATTCCTGGCGCGCTCTACGCTAGTTTTTGCGCTGTTGCAGCGATGAGCATGCAGCGCTGCGCCGTTCTTCTTCTTCGCAAACCATCGACCCGAGCCACATCTAGGGCATTCCCAATCGCGGCGGGTGTCGACAGTCGACTCGGACTTGACCGGCTTCAAGCTGGATGCGTTGGCCCCAAGTTGAGCGAGGTTGAAGAACCATGTTGAGGCGGTGCGGAGAGGATCTCAATGCCATAAAACGGATCACATATAGTCAACGAGAAACTGCAATTGATGATACTGGGGCTGGGTGGCATCGTTGACGCTTATAGTGCTCCAGCACTCCACCAGGCGGCCACCAAATTGACGTCGTGACGTCTCACAGCCCGATCCGGTCGATTGTGATTGTCTTGTCACTACGTCACCACACTGCGAACAAACCTCAAAAATTCGAAATCAATTGTAACTGCAGTTCCAGTTTTCTGACGGCCTATGACGCACAGCCTAGCTCCATGCTGTCGCTCTGCTTGTCCTGCGGAAGACGTAGACTGTCAACTCCTTCCGAAATCGCAGACACAGCGCT
>MU277243.1:18503-77259 GCA_022160305.1 Artomyces pyxidatus | reverse complement strand
CGTGTCGAAACAATTATTTTGTCAATTATGAAGGTCAAGCGAGACTATGCGCGTCTGCTGGTGTCTGATATAACGGGCAGCCCTATCCCGCCAGCCTATGACGCACAGCCTAGCTCCATGCTGTCGCTCTGCTTGTCCTGCGGAAGACGTAGACTGTCAACTCCTTCCGAAATCGCAGACACAGCGCTCGGCATTGTTCTCCGGGCTTGATTACTGTGCTCCGCGCAATATCTTTGCACGCCTGGGAACCAGGCACAGCGAATTAAGATCAGATTTTGAGATTTGGGCGCGTTTGACTTCGGAAATGCTTGTCCGCTGGGGTCCGCTCGGGCTAGCGACGCGCTCTGAATCTGTGTGTCATCCGATAACATAACCGATGTTTCCCGCCTCGTTGACACGCGGTCACACGCCTGAGAAGTCGCTATTGCCTCATGTCTAGCGGTACAAAAGCAGGTGCGCGTTTCCTTAAATTCTCCGACGCCAATGCTAGTATTCTTACTTGCATACTATGCCCAGACCGCAAGCGGATCACCTATAGCGAGTACTGCCCTCGTGATCCCCTCCAACATCACGTTCGCCTTCTCTACCCCCGCGGCTCTACAGAGTACCGACTCCGGAAGGACGCTCTACAACATCATATGGAGCTCACTTGCAACCATCTTCGCCTGTGTCTGGACGGCGGTGCACAGGAACATTGCCGGGCCTTCCCAGGGACGGCTTTCGCGCTTCTTGGACATGTTCGGCGTCGTCGTGGCCAGCTTGCTCACACCAGAATGGGTGCTAGCAGGGGCTTTTCGCCAGTACCTGAATGCCCGCAGCCTTAGCAAAGAACTGGAGGCGGCCAGAGGGGAGGCGGTCAAGGTATGGGAGGCCAAGCGGCGGTCACTGCGGCAGGGAAGGTTGAATGAAGGGCGCCGTGGGACTTCAGAGAGTAAAGATCTGAGTACCGACGTAGTAGACGAAGTCAAGGAGAAGGATGTCGCGTCGTTGAGTAGACGCACCAAGTTGGCATCTAGCCCTGGCGACGAGGTGGATGGTGAAGACCTGACTCCCGTCGAGTCGACACGTGAGTAACGCGCCTTTTCCGCCGTGAAATTTACCTGAAAATCTGGACAGTGGAGCTCGAAGACGGCATTGGTCGTTTGGAAGGCAGTAAGTGGAGTATTATCTGTTATGGTCGATCTTCTGATGCTCAGAGCGGCCTCGCAGAATGGACCGCTCGCCACGGTTTCTTCATCATCATGGGCGGATTCCACTATTACAAGGACGGCCGGCCGCTTTTCCCGCTGTCGCGTCACGATGTAATCGAACTCGTGAAGACCGGAGACCTCGTGCTTCCTACAGACGACGAGATTCGGGGATGGAGCCAGGCTGACACGCTCTCAAAACTCATCGCCATCATCCAAACACTGTGGTTCGTCGTCCAGTGCATCGCGCGTCGCGTCGAGGGCCTCCCCATCGCACAGCTCGAGATCATGACCCTCGCCTACACGACTATCGCCATCGTCATGTACATGTGCTGGTGGTACAAGCCGTTGAACGTCAGCAGCCCCGTCCGTGTCGCCGCAAAGAGGCTGCCCGACCCCGTGCCCGTGGAACACAGATTGCCATTCCTCTTCGCTCTGGAGATCATCATGGGAACCGCCGACAGGCTTGTGGACATGCGCCAGGAGGCATACGTCCCGCCGTTCTACACTGGCGGTGTATCCGGCGGCCCGCCAATCAACAGTGCCGATGTGTTCAGCGGCGGAATCGCGGTCATCGCGGCGATGGTCTTCGGCGCGGTCCACTGTGCGGCCTGGAATTACGTCTTTCCGTCCACCGTGGAGAGGCGCATCTGGCGTGTGGGCGCCGCCATCATCGTTGCTGCGCCGGGTGCGATGGCCATCGCTGCCTTCCTGGCGGTCAGCATGCATTCGAGGGGTGGAGTCGTGAGGCGTGTGGGCGATATCTCTTTGGCGGCGGTCTTCACGATCTGTGGACCGCTTTACGTCGCGGCGCGCCTACTGCTGCTGGTGCTGTCGTTTACGACGCTAAGGGCGCTTCCCCCAGGGGCATTCCAGGCAGAGCAATGGACGCTGAAGATTCCTCATTTTACGTAGCTGACGCAGCTTGCTGTCAAATCATGTAGCCCATCGTGTGGGATCGTATAATGATATAGCATCCAATAGCATCGTTTCATGGACGGTTCGCCAATCTCCGACAATCCAGAGTGGGATCGAGTAAGGGTCGCTGGCCAGTCTTGACTTTGTCGTCAGTTGGTGTGATCATGCTGGGGTGTCGATGATGATCGGTGAAGACGAAAATGGGGACTGGCCTGCACACACTGACCGACAGCGATCTACCAATTTCTACCAATCGCAGCTCGAGGTTGCCACCGGTGCGAGCGAGACTACAACGTTCGTCAGCATCGCATGACTTTTATACCTCTCTTCACATTTTCGGTCGGTATTGCGACGGGACTCGGATGGATTCGGGGAAGAGGTCGAAGCGGCTTGGATGACTTTGCCACCTGTGGGGGATTTCGGTTCCGCGTTATTTCCGGGCGTCTTCGGGTCGGAGTGAAGGAGCTCGTATGGAAGAGCTCGTGTTACTCGAAGGCTTCGATTGAAGCGCTCGAACCTAAGCTAGCGCGCTCCTATGGATGTCGGTCAGACCTGGATGATTTCAAAGCTCGAGGGAGCATGAGGGGGAGTCAAGCCAGGAGAAACAGAGCAGAGAGTACGTGCACGGAGCGCAAAAGGTGAAGTGCCCGACTGAACCCAGTTTGCGTTCCCCAGAACGTGTGTTTTGAGCGCTGAGTGCGCTTCTCTGCGACAGACTAGGAGAGTGTTGTGTTGAACGAGCGCCATGAAGCTCTGCTGAGCCAAAGAAAGGAAACCGGATGCGCAGTCGTATGACCTGTTTCGCTGATGATGCGGTGATGAGGGATAGAAACGGTTGAAATGAAACATGCGGACGGGGTGTGCGAGGGAAGGGCATTGAACTCGTGAATGTCCGCTGCCTCGTGTCCTGCGGATACAAGAAGCAGGAAGTTCTCGTTGAACCAGTGCCCTAACAGCCATGCTCCTCCTCTTATTCCTCGTGTATACAGGCTTCATGCGGACTGGCAGTGGCTGGCCACTGGCAGCGGACAACCAGACTATGTCCACTGGCACACAGATGAACTCCACCATCGCCGCTTGCTCCGCAATCCCAGCAGACATCAGTTCATGGAGGACGATCGACAACATCATATGGAGCTCCCTCACCACTATCTTCGCCTGCGTTTGGACGGCAATCCATAGGAACATTCCGGGGCCTTCTCAGGGACGCAAGGCGCGAATGTGGGAGATGGTGAAGATTGTCGTGGTGACACTGCTCGTACCAGAATGGGTGGTCTCGTGGGCAGTCCGCCAGCGGACGATAGCAGGGCATGTTTGCAGAGTGCTGAATTCGGAGGAGGTCCGGAGTGCCACAAATGAGGCGTGGAAGCGGAATGGGGGCACAGCTCGCAAGAATGACGATAGTGATATTGCGATTGAGAGCGTTACTGCGGCTGATGGATCAGTGGGTGAGTTAGCTTGAAGAATTGGATACCATTCTTTGACAGCGTGACCAGCCACAAGGGAAGCAAATATGCATACCTTACCGGAAGGGATGGACCAAGAAGGATCAATCAATGAAGTGGAGGGCGATGATGAGGGAAACAGCGGATTCATAGAAGGCGAAGATACGATTCCGTTAGGACCACTTACTCTGACCAGCCATTTACATCCCGGTGATGACTCGCCTGGCTCCGTGAATAATGAGCTGGAACGTGTCCTCCTTGGGTCTTCATGTGAGTCAGAAGCTTCTGATACACGCATACGTCTCCCGACTAATCGTGAACCTAGTAATAGTAGAACAAGGTGCTGGTCGTTTGGATCCAAGCCGCAGTGAGTGGCCCGAGTATTTATGACGAGCTGTCGAATTACTCACCTTAATGCGCACATAGATTGGACCATTCAGCACGGGTTCTTCATCATCATGGGCGGCTTCCACCTCTACGAGAACGGCGAACCCCGACATCCGCTGCCGTACGAAGATGTCGTCGAGCTGGTGAAGATTGGGCAACTTGTACCACCCACAGAGGACGAGATCGACGGCTTGGGCCAAGCCGACACACTGTCAAAGGGCATTGTCATACTCCAGACAGCGTGGTTTGTCTTCCAGTGTGGCGCGAGGCTACACAGCGGTCTCCCAATGGCACAACTCGAGGTCATGACCCTCGCGTACGCGGTCTTGACGGGCGTGATGTACACGTTCTGGTTCCACAAGCCTCAGAACGTCAATTGCCCGGTTCGCGTTGTGGCCAGGCCGCCGCCGTCCGAAAGGCTACCAGCACCGTTGACGCAGGAAAGGATAGCATTCGGCCGTTTTATCACTGGTGATCAGGACGGGCTGATTGATCTACGGAGACAATCACACGTCCCGACATTCTATGCAGGGGTGATAATACAAGGCCCAGATCTATTCGGCGGGACCAGGAACGCCTCCGGCAACTACGTTGCGCTCATTGTGGCGGTAGCGTTCGGTGCGACCCATTGCATTGCCTGGAAATATAACTTTCCGTCTAGTGCAGAGATCCGCCTCTGGCGTATGGCTTCGTTTGTTATCATTGCAACCCCTGTAGCGGGTTTCATCGCCATGGTATTGTTCATGTTGACCACTACACCGGAAAATAGAGGCGGTAGATCGGTGAGCAAGACCATTATGGGATGGGTTGTTGGCCTCTCTTTTCCTCTGTACCTTGTAGCGCGATTAATTCTCCTTGGACTCGCCTTCGCGACTCTCAAGGACCTTTCTTGTGAGGTGTACGAGGCCCTTGATTGGACACTCCGCTGGCCTCACATCACGTAGCACGACCCCGTATCTGACCCGTACTCTGGTCAGTGAAGTGGCATATACGATTCCTTCAGATACGTACTCTTTCATACCTGACTGCGCGTTCGTGAATCAGAGGTCTTCGTCCTGCTGGCATGGCGGCATGGGTTGCACATTCGATAGGAAAGAGGTCTCTTCGCCAGATGTATCACGGCAGTTGGTTCTTGACAATCCGACATAACTGCAGCCCGCAGGAGTATATTCTGTCCTGTACCCACACGCGACTGCGGAATTCGACCTTTGCGGTGCATAGGAGGGGCAAGCCCAGCGGTGGTGCGCCGAGCTCGAGCCAATCAATTAGATAGCAACGGTCATATCGAAAGTCAAGGGGTAAGTGCCGTGCAGCGGAAGCAACGTAAAACTCGTAAGAACAGACATCACAACAATTCGTCGCACCGAGCGTCATTCCACCACGCCACGTGTGGCATTATACATCGCCGTTGGGTTTGGGCCCACCGCCGCGCGTCAGCCCTGCGGCCGCGAACCCGCGCGCCGCAAACCCGCCGCGCCCGCGCCCCCGAAATCCACCACGGAACTCGCGCGGCTCGCGGTCTGCCTGCTTCACCTCTGGCGTGGCGTCGTTCAATTTCTGCGAGCAGGTCAGTTGAGAGACGCGAAGGAAAGAAAGAGAGCGTACCTCGGCATGCTTCTCAAGCCCGGCCTTCATGGCCTCCTCATCTCCAAACTCTACGTACGCGATCTTCAGGTTGCGACCGCCAAACGAATTGGGGAAGTTGACGCGTGTGATCTATATACAGCGATGCTCAGCGTCAGTGACTCACTTGAGGGAAAGATAGTACGTACCCCGGCTTTGGCGTCTCCGAAAAAGTCGCGTAGCTCAGTTTCATTAGCAGGGTTCGGCAGACGGACGAAAAGTGTCCACGGGTTGCGTGGCGGCTTGCGACTCGTCGGTGTGCGCGCGCCCGTGCTGTCCGTCCGCGGGCTGAGCATACCACCCTCTGCACCGTCTGGCGACAGAGTGGTGTCGACTTCGGGCGACGTCTTGCCCGACTTTGGCTCCACTTTCTCGATACCCGCAGCGGCAGCGGCATCCTCCTTGCTAGCGCGTTCGCGCTCCTTTTTCTCCTTCCGCTTGGCCTTCGCCTTCTCGGCCTTTTCGCGCTCTTTGTCGGTCTTCTCCCTTTCTTTCTCGGGCGTGCCGGAGGTCGAGGCGACGCCGTTGCCGTTGCCGTTCGTCTTCGGCGTCTCGGACTGTGCAGGTGCGGGCGGCGGAGAGGGCGCGGCAGATTTTGCGGGCGCAGGTGGCGCAGGCTTTTCTGATGCAGGCGCGGGTGCGGGGACAGGAGTGGAGGCCTTCGTGAGGGGTGCATTAGGTGACGCGGTCTGGGCAGGGAGCGAAGGTTGCTGAGTGGATGTAGGGGTTGGTGCGCTGGTCGCAGGCGTCGCAGTCCGGCGGTATGCGTAATTGAAGCCTTTGAAGAGTTAGACCGACAAGGAGTGCAAAAGAATTATTCGCGTACCTTGGCTCTTCAGCTCTGCACTAACCCTTCCCTCCTTCACGTCGAGCACGAGAGAGCCGTATGCAGCATCGCAGAGGTTCCAGTTCCAGCAGTTCTTCCAGGCAGGTTCCTCGCCGGCTGGGACGCCAGCGGGGCCTGCTTGGCCGATCGGTGGGGGCACTCTCTCGATGACGGAGAGTGCCTTATCGAGGAGTACGCGTTGGTGCTCGTCGATCACGGCATCCACCTGCGTCTTGACGCTCTCCCACACCTTGTCGAATGCCTCCTTCCCGACCCGCAGTTTGTGACGGAAGCCGTCAAAGTCGCCCTGCACG
Source organism: Artomyces pyxidatus (assembly GCA_022160305.1). Lineage (NCBI taxonomy): Eukaryota > Fungi > Basidiomycota > Agaricomycetes > Russulales > Auriscalpiaceae > Artomyces > Artomyces pyxidatus. Next base: position 70,559 of record MU277243.1, on the reverse strand, counting down.
GAGAACTCGTTCCACGACGTCGCGTAGCGGAAATGCAGGCCGGCAGAGATGGTTAAGTCTGCTTTGAGGACGAGCGCGAGGGAGGCGAGGATGCCCTCGCGTCCGGGGCTCGCGTGCGTGACAAGGAGGCGCGTCTCTGACGGGTCAAAGACGCGCTGCGCGGTGTCAACAAGCTCGCCAATTTGGAGGACGGTCGACCATATGGTTCCACCACCGCCGGCAATGGTCGCGGAGCCATCGCCGTTGTCAAACATCTTGTGGGGAACGAAGGCACCGCCGAGCCCGAGGAGACGGAGCTTGACGCCGCCGATGTCGAGACAGCGGGTGGTGGCTTCGTCGAGTAGGTGGAGGTTCTCGATGTCGTAGGCGCCAGTGCGAAACTTTTCGAGAATGAGGATGTCCTCGCATGCGCCGGCTACCGTGAAGACGGGGACCTGCAGCCTGATCTGGCCAGACCGAAGGAGCGGGAACTCGGAAAGCATGGAGATGGAGAGAGTCTGACGGATGGCGGCGGGCGGGTTGTCGGGAGACAGCAGGTGGGTACGCTGAGCGCTGGGAATGAGGGGTGAGTACATGGTCAGATGGCGCAGGGTGCGGTCATGAATGCGCTCGATGCTGGACGCCTCTGCACGCGGCGCGTCAGTTGGCAACGAGGCGACGCGACGGTGACGGCAGACGCACCAAAAAAGCCAAAGTCGCCGGTGTGGATGATGGCTTTGGCGTTGGCTTCACGTGCGAGGTCGTTGAGGGCGGAGAGGCGGCCGCGAATGTCGGCAATGCAGAGAATGCGCCCATGGACAGTGTCAATGAGTTTTGTCTGGGTATTTACCTGGTAGGTGGGCGGGCGGGGGTTGGGGGAGTGTGCGGGGCGCGTCGAGGTCGAGGCTGGGCGGGAGGCGGTCTGCATTTTTGACGTGGAGGACGGGGAGGGCGAGGACGGCGGCGGCGACGGCGAGGAGGACGACGACGACGACGAGCTCGCAGTCGACAAAACTTGTGGCGCGACGCCGGCAAACGCCGGCTGTCTTACCCTCAATGGGACCACAGCGGTGTAACTATCCTATCCTATCCTGTCCTGTCCTGGCTCCTGCTTGACTCCTTTCACTGGCCACCGGACACTTTAGAACAAATCCACGACCTGAACGACGGGGTAAATATACCACGGCACGCCGGGGTAAGACGTGGCTGCCTATGAGCATCACCGACGGTGACCGCGCCCAGTCGCTAGACGTCTCCTGTATACTGACATACTCACGATATCACAGGACGGTCCGACGGATGCTGAACGCTCAATCTCGCTGTGGGTCTATCCTCCTAAAACTCGTCACCTGTTCGTCAGGGTTCCTACAAAGCACCAGGGTGAGAAGTCTGCGGGCGTAAAATCTCCGGTAGGGCCTGCGTATCACCTATACTTGGTCTGTCTCATGGCTCGTTTGATGAGAAATACATGCCCCGACCAGCGATCCTGGAGAAGTAGAAGCTCTCTGTCCAGCATGGCCCTACGTTCGACCTGGGCACAGATGCTTCGATAGTGTATATTTGGCTTTCAAGCATACAACCTTCCAGGCCGTGCAAGCTCCGATTCGTTGGATCGCGGGAGCAGCGACACACAGTCCCCATGCTATAAAGACCCAGCATTCCCATGCGAAGACACGACCTGCAAAGCAAAGATGATTCTTCCTCCGTCGATCAACACTCGTCTCATCGTTGGCCTGGTGTTCACCCAATGCATGCTTTTCACTGGCGTGCGGGGTGACCTTCTCGCGCCATCTCTGCCTCGCTCTTCTGACACGCAATGCTCCCTTGCTGACGCCTGGCCTTTGGGCCCTGGGAGCAGTCTGATTCCTCAGGCGCCGTCTACGCAGCTGCAGCAGATCCTCGCCCAGATCGACCCGAACCGCATTGAAGGGATCATTTTCAACCTCACTACCTTCGGCACGCGGCATACACTCTCCAGTCAGACGGATCCGAAGCGCGGCATCGGCGCCGCGCGCGACTGGATCGCGGCACAGATGCGTGGGATGGCCGCAACCGCGCTCAAGGGCACAAATGTGACAGTGACCGTGCCGAGCTACGTGCAGGGACCTGCTAGTCGCATTCCGAACGACACAGTGATCAGCAATGTCATCGCCACTATTCAAGGCGCGGACGAGCCCAATCGTGTGTATGTCATTACTGGGCATTACGACTCGCGAATCACGGATATCATGAACTTTACGGACGACGCGCCAGGGGCCGATGACGATGCGTCGGGAGTTGCTGTACGTACAGATTGTATGTAGTGTCTGTGCGTGAGACTGACGTCTGTTCAGATCGTCATGGAGCTATTACGCATCATGTCGCAGATGCCGCCCCCGCGTGCGACCATCATCCTCGGTGCTGTGGCAGGGGAAGAACAAGACTTGTACGGCTCAACGTTCCTTGCGCAGACATTGTTGGAGGCTGGCGCCGACGTCCAGGGGATGTTCACGAACGACATTGTAGGGTCGCCCAAGGCGGACAACGGGTTCGTCGATGCGAACAGTATCAGGCTGTTCGCGCAGGGGATTCCGTCGTCCGAGAGCGCGGCAACAGTGGCGACACGCGAATCGATTGGCGGCGAGAACGACTCGCCGGCGCGCCAACTAGCGCGCTTCGTTAACGACGTCGCCTCGAACAGCGCGACAAACATGAACGGTGCGTCTATCAGTGCTCACGTACTCGAATTGCTAGTGCTCACGGCTGCTATGTATGATGACAGTGCGCGTCATCTACCGAACCGATCGCTTCCTCCGCGGGGGCGACCACGAGCCATTTCTCGACCGCGGGTTCGCGGCGGCGCGGTTCACGGAGCCGAATGAGAACTTTGCGCACCAGCACCAGGACACGCGCGTCGACCCCGTCACGGGCGAGCAGTTCGGGGACCTTATCGAGTTTTGCGACTTTGGGTTCATCCAGCGCGTCGCGCGGGTGAACGGCGCGGCGATCTGGTCACTCGCGCAGGCGCCCGGGACGCCGAAGAACGTCACGATGGACACGTCTGTGCTGACGAACAACAGCACGCTGACGTGGGCGCTGGATCCGAGCCCGGCGGTGGCAGGATACGAGGTTGTGTGGCGCGCGACGGATGCGACGTTCTGGACGGACGTGATTCCGGTGGGGCTGGTGAGCAAGACGACGGTGCTGCTGTCGAAGGACAATGCGATCTTTGGGGTGAGGGCGGTGGGGAAGAATGGATTCCGAAGCCCGGCGACGTTCCCGTTCCCGTCGACCTGAGATGTATGTGCTGCTTAGTTACTTGACAATGTGTACAGTCGCTATCGTTGACAAGCACGGAAATAGTGTTTTATTCGGTGCGTCGTGCCGTCGACTGTCATTGGTATCGCTGCTGAAGTGACTGTCAAAAAAAGGTAGGTCTTCGAATCGCTCATGGCCTTTCCTCAGCATCAGAAATCTTCCTCCCTGCCGGAGTGCTGAAGCTGTTTATTTTCTCGTACAAATAGCGGTAGCGGTGTCCTGATTCCAGAATGGGGATCACCGAGTCCGTGGCCGAGGGGTAGATAAAGCAGTTACGACGCGTCCGGCGGCAGCGTACCACCGTGCCCCCCGTTATTCTGTCGATATAATCAGGAGAGGGGACAGACTGGGTAGACCACTGTATGCTATTTTTCCATAGCGTGTGCGGACGCTGAGTGCGTTGAGTACATAGAGGGGACAAGTGATTGCTGTGTACGGCGTTCTCCGGGGTGTGCAGCGGAACTGCGAACCTGAATTGCCTTTGTGAAGCGGACGCCCAGCATACACCCAAGAACAACACTAGCATGTGGACATCTCTCTTCTAACGACATCGCCGACGACGACAACCGACGACAGCGTGCAACATCGCGCATCGCGTGCAACACCGGCGTCGTTCTCACCTCCCGCACGCCGTTACAGCAGCCGATGCACCTCGTCTGTCTTTGACACCCACCGTCCATGGCTTCAAAGCCCCCTTCAATCTCTCCAGAGAGTGCTGGGGCGAATGCGCTGGCCCAGTACCCACCCACCATCTCGCTGTCCAACAAACTCTTGTCCTCTGCGCTCACCCTTCCCCCGAATCCTGCATTTGCCTACGCCGTCTTCTCGCCCACATCTCCCTCGCCACTACAAGTCGACACCGTCGAGCTCGCACGGAGGCAAGTCCTCAAGCTTAAGAAACCATCGGTACTCGACTCTGTCCTGTGCAGTGTCCTCGTCGACAAGGACGTGCAGCACCTCTATGTATTCACCATCGACTCTGGTTCCGCCATTGAGGCGTCACGCGCGACGCTCGAGAGCATGCAATTCGATGGGCTATCTTGTGAGTTCCCACTCTTGCTGTGGCTTGTCGAAGAGAGGCCAGGGTGCAGCAGACACACCCAATGTCCGCCGCTGCCGGACTCGCGTGCGACCCTCGATCGCCCTGCACACCTGAACTGCCTTCGAGGCGTTCTCTTCTCGATACACTCTGTCATCCGCAATCTAACATTTCCCGACTGTGCTGACTCAAACCTTTCAGTGACACAGTCATCCACCTTTACGCCGGTAGAACTTTATCCGTGTTCTCCGACCTGTTCCACGCAGCGATGTCCCTGTCCCACATGTCTCAACCCGTCGTCATTCCCTCCTATGCTCACATACCCTACCGACCCCATCCATCACTGCGCAAGCTTCATCCCTCGGGAACCGCTCCGTATCCCGCACGCTCAATTACTCCAGGCCGTCCGTGATAGACTAACCGAAGATATATGCAGCGCCTCTCGGAATGACAGTCGACGTCTCTCCAGATTGCGAGACGGATTTCTCATATTCCCGCAGAGCACCTCTCCTGATTGGGGCATTGGCTGGGAACACCACGCGCAGAATCGGTGCGAACACTCTACATGCTCGATTTCTCATCGCTAACGATTGGCTCTAGTCCGCTGATACACACATATCTTCATCTTACCCTGTCATCTTCCCGGATACTGGTCCAGCCACTCCTGCGTCCGACCCACTATCTCCCTGTAACTGCTACCCACCCGCTCCCAGCGGGTACGCCTATCGTGCTTCTCCCCTACGGCACCCCAGCGTATTACCTGACATCTTATACTGGCTCTACCTCCTCCCTGACCGCACAGTTCTCGCAGTCACTCTCTGGACTAGGTTGCGGATCCTGGGCGTCATCTAGCACACCTTCCACGCTGTACCCCCTTCAAGCGCCTTGTTCTTCACAAAACTCATCTGAACCGACTTATTTAATCGCGTGGATTAATGTACAGAACAAGAATGGTGAAGAGAAGGGCGTTTCAGTCATCTGGCCTGCATCGCTCGCATTGTCGTATCTTCCCACTTCTCCATCCCCCCATGCACGCACGTCCCTTGTGCCGCTTCCCGACTTGCCTGTCCAGCTACAGCCATCCCCTCCCCCGCCTGAAGCCCCAGCTCCGCTATCTCTCACGGGAATTACACAATCCATCGTTGGCCAAGAAACTGCGACGCAGCCTCTCACGCTTCAACCTGCTCTGACACGCCGTACACGTCCCCACATCGCTCCCGGACCGTCGGCACTCCGCGCCCTTCGCACGCTCTGTCTCTCGTCGGATGCCCCAGTCTGCTCAGATGTACGCACTGTCGCAACTGAGGTCGGCGGGTACGTGGATGCAATCGCAAAGGAGCGTGAGCGTGAACGGGAGCGGTTGAAGCGGGAGCGAGAGGGTGTGATCGCCAGTACTACCGCATCGCCTGCGCGAGCAAGTACGACCGTGATAACCACTGCGGTAGACACCCCTGGGTCAGTGGAGTTACCCTCTCCGCTTTCTGGCAGCCTCTTTGGCCCCGATAGCTCCCCCATTGTCCCTGCACCTGAGATCCCGATAGCTTCCACCCAAGTCTCGGTTTCTCAGTTGCAAGGACCGCCACAATTTTACCCTTCCCCGTCGCAGTCCAGAGTCATCAGTGGCCCGCAGTCCGCTGGAGAACTCCCCACGCCGATCAGTGCGATGCCTGCACCGCTGGAGATGCAGATCCCTTCAAATTCAGACGGAGCTACTCCCCAACCGAACCAAGTGCCCGGCCCTAGCACCTTCGTCGCAGCACCTGAGACGACATTTGATACCTTCGGCTTCGACGACTGGGGTCAATCTTCGACAGCTTGGCAGTCATCAACGGATTTCATCAGTAGCATGGCGCTCGATGACGTACCTATGCCGGGGATGGCCATGGACATCAACTTAAACGCCGGTTTGAACTACGGCGCAGATCCTGTGTCAGGAGGAGGCTCAGGCTGGGGTTCTGGCGATATGACGCGGATGGACGTGGACGGGACGGGCATGGACGATATCTTCACCGACGCCGACTTTGATTTCTGGGACACAAAGCCAACACCTGTCCTTCCGTCTTCCCGCCAAGCACCAATGGACATGGGCAGCGGGTCTGGTCTCACTCCTACTGCGGGTCCAACACTCCTCGAAGTACCCTCTCCCTTGTACCACGAACCAATCCAGGTCGATTCTACTTCTGGAGAATCTCCTTGGGTACCGAGTGCATTAGCCGAGGGTTTTGTTCAGCGGAGCAATGGCGGCATAGACCTTGCGCCTGAACTATTACCACCATCTCCCTCGAAGACTGCGTCCTCGCAGTCTACCCCCTCGACGCCGATCGCGACCGTCCACGTCGCACCCGAGGCTCGCGTGCAATTACATTCACCAGTGGCCCCGAGTTCAAGGGTCTTCGATCCGATACCATTTGCATCTGTTCATCGGATCGCGGACGGGAAGTATACGGCCGGCAAGTTCGCACTGCCAAGTCCCCCAGACGAAGAAGACCGCACACATCCCATCCCCCTACTGTCAACTGTGACGCAGATGCAGAGCGGTCGGAATGGGCTGTGGAGGAGGTACAACGCTGCAACTGACCCGCGTATAGGCGTTGTCCGGAAGCTCATCGGGGTCAAGAGGAAGAGCTTTCAGCAAGGCGAGCGCGATCCCAAAGCATCTGCTCCCTCGTCCTGGTCACGCGCGTCAGATGACTGGGCGCGGGATGTTGTACAAACGCCACCTCCCGATGATTCGGAACCGGAATCGGAGGAGGATGAAGAGGACGAGGCTGGTATAGACGATGCACCCTCACCGTCAGGTGTTCGACCTACAACACCACCGCCATCGTATCTGCCGCTCGGTCCCACACTCTTGCATACCTACTTCCATCACTCACAGCTCTTGCCGCTGAGCACACCGCTGAAACCCCCAGGAGCGGTCTCTCCGCCCAGCCTCCCGTCCGGTGCTCCTCCGGTGTCGGTACCTACGCCAGTCTCCCCAGCAGCCCTGCTAGGTGCTGCCTCGGAGAAATCCAAGTCTCTGGAGGCGGCCGCTCATATCCTCGCACGAGAGGTGGTGGAAAGTGCCGTGTGGGGAGATGCATGGCGCGCAAATGCCGGCGAATACTGGACTGAGTGTCGGTCCACGACGGAAGTATGGCAAGCCGATGTCAAGCGCGTGGTTCGGGCGTTCGAAGCCGTACCTGCGCTGGAGGCACCACTTGATATCCAGTCGGTATACGAGACCGTGCACCCGACAACGGGCGAGGTGGCAGTGCCCACGCTGGAGATGCTGGATTCGCCTATGTTTTCTGTGGGCAAGTCGGACGCGATAATACAGGTGCTTCCAACCGCGTTGAGGTTCTGGGAGAAATTGGGGTTGACACCACGTGCGGGGAAGAAGGATGTTGTCGCGTTCGTCTTCTTTGAGGATGCCGACGATGGAAGGCAGGATGAAGCGGAGAAGTGGTTGCAGCATGTTTCGCGCACTTACATGGTGAGTGTGGGGGTGTCAGTCCACATATCTGTCCACATGCTAATTAAATTATAGTCGAATAATCTCGGTTCGCACGTGGCTGGGCGGTCTAGCAGCTGCTCGAGAGACGGACTGGTGCCGCTGAAGTTTGAATCATTCCGAAAAACTTTGGGTACGTCACCCTTGAACGGTCGCACGTTCGGTATCTGATGATAAACCTCTCCGAATCAGCGACATTCGTTTCTAGCTTACCTGCTTCGGCATCCAGCTACGTCTTCTATATCGCTACGCCGGCGGCAACCATCTCTCTGTCTAGTCCAGTTCTTCGGCAAGTCTTCTCAGCTGTCAAACGCGCTCAGAAGACGTACTCGGAGGCGCAAATCCTGTTCCAATTTGTCCCAGCACACCTCATTCACTCCCACAAATGCGCGTCTGGTGATCGCTGGGGTATGCTCCCTTTCGTCTGTTCTGTGTACGATCGCATCTTGCGTCCGGTGGACAGGGTGATGTCCCGCAGGTTTTTCGAGCATGGCGAACGGATACGCAATTTTTTCCAGGAACCGGCGTTCACGATTGCTCGGCCACAGTACAACAAGGTCCATCTAGTGCGACAATATCCTGCTCTCACTCTGGACGTGATGGAGCGGCATAGCTTGTTGCATGTTGGATATCGGATCTCTTCCTGTGGCAAGTGGATCCTTGCTACCTGCGTGGACCAGAGGGGCGAGGCGCATGATATGGGCGTCTGGATGGTGCAAAGTGATTCTCAGGAGACCCAACTTGCTCAGCAGCTGTGGACCTTTGCTCTCAACTTCGCGAAGAAAGCCAGCGTGGAGTGGCGTGTCGTTTTCGCAAAGCTTGGCTCGATGGGCACGACCGAGCTTGACGGTACGTGGTTCGATTGTTCACAATTGGTGGGCGTTCTACTGATGCTGTCTGATAGCTTGGATACACTTTCTCGACAGCTTGGCTCCGGTCTGTCGGGAACTCCCCATGGTCCATATATCTCTCCTGTCAGTGGAAGTGGACGCATCTTGGACATTTATCGCTCCCCCAAGCGTTGCCAAGGGACCCACCTCACCTAATCGTGCCTCGAAGCCTTCCGCGGGAACGTTCTTGGCCGACATATCTTCCTCCACATACTGTCTCACGCACGACCCCGCCATTGACCTCCTTTCTGCCTGCCCCCAGGCCAACAACATTGAGCCTTGTCACCCTTACATCCCCGACCTGAGCGACCTACCGGCATCCCCGATCAACATTCATCACCTCAGACCAGTCCGCACTACGACGCTCATCCGCTCTCCGTGTTCCTCAGACTATACAGCAATTTCCATGCTCCATTTGCACCAATTGCATGCTGTCAAGTCACCACGATCCACGATGTCGCTACCCGACGACCAGACCTTGCAAGACATCGCGCGGAACTATCAAGAGCTTACTGTGCTTGCTCAAGCGCGGTGGCTGAAAGCGAACCCCATCCTTCCCTTTCATCTCGGAGCTTTAGAGGTTGTCGATATGGCGCTGAGCGGCAGTCTCGCCCCAGAGCTCTGACACCTAGCCACAACGCATCTTGATACTATTTAAGACCTCTCTCCAGTGTTAGGCTGGAGAGTTCCGGTGTGTTTATGTTCATTTAGGATTCATATCATGTCACGTATTCTCTCGACTCGTCGCATTTCTCTCCCTCGCATACATTATGGGTTCTCTGACGTGGATGCACTACTTGTCATTGTATCAATACCATCCAATCGCACTTATAATAGCAATGCAATTTGTTGACTCTCATCGCATACCCTCCTCCTAATCCTTCTTCTCCAGAGCGTCGAAGTCGGGTGGCGGGGGGATCATGTGGGGATTCTGGATACCCGCGAGCGTGGAGATGCCGAGGAGGACCACTGGAATGAGGATGAAGAAGGCTACAAGGAGGCAGGTGATGAGTCCAGGCGTGAGCAGCTGGTAGCGCTTGAGGATTCCGCCCTCAGGAAGAGTGGAGTTGCCTGGCTGCTGCTGTAGGACGAGGGCGGGCGAAGCAGGATCGGCCTGGCGACGGGAGAGGGAGAGGGAGGGCGAGCCGGCCATAACGACCAAGTGTTTTGGGAACGACACCGCGAGGTTTTCGAGCTCCTGCGCGAGCTGAGACTCTGTGAATAGACTTAGTTACGCGCCGGCGGCATGAGTAACGCTGAACACGCACCGTATTGAGCCATGGCATTCTTCCTTTCCCCGGAAGTGCTCTCTAGGCTGGGCATGGAGAGGCAGACAACATGCTTAGATCCCTCCTCGACGTTGGCGCCTTTGTCTCCGGGTGCAAATATGAGCATATGCGAGCGACAGCGGTGCTGGACGAGGCCGGCGAGGTCGTGGACGGACAGTGAGCCAGGGGAGCGGCGCATATAGGGTATCTGGGCGGAGGATGGCGAGTTGATGAGGAGACTGCTGAGTGAGGAGAGCGGGGAGAGCGCGCGCAGGTCTGAGGCGTGAAGCTAGATGGTGGGTTAATCTCAATGCGAGGATGTGTACGAAAGACACGTACGCCTGGTTGGTCGACCATGACTACTGCATCGTAGTCGCATATATCATCGTTGAGGAAGATCTTCTCGTATATGTGGCTCGAATACGAGTGCGACACTGACGGGAGCTCGTCGAGAGCTTGTGATCTGAGACGTGTTGGAGGAGGCCTGTACTGCGGTTGAAAGACGAACGCACCTATGCGAGGACCATGCGACGACGGGGACAGTGTCAGAGAAGGCGAAGGAGAGGGGAACGAGTGCTGCAAAGGCGAGAGAACGGCCGAGCATGGTGGGGAACGTGGTGGACGGCGAGCAAGAGCGCTGCGCGTCGTCGGTGGCGGCGACCTCGTTGATGCACAAATGCGGTAACTCGGCATGTCGACAACAACTCCCATGAGCTCCGTCCGCGCTCTCTCGCCAGCGACGACGTCGTGCTCGACGACGCCCTCTCGCGATGGAGAACCGGCACCTAGAAGAGCCCTTGCGCATCGCGTAGGTCCATGCATACATCGTCTATTCGTCGCGCTTATCGTCGCGCTGGCAGAATGATCTCTGACTTTTTCCATCCCAACGTCGGCGGGGTCGAGAACCACATATACATGCTCAGTGCAAACCTCCTTCGTCGAGGCCACAAGGTATGTTGTCGTCTCTTTACTCTTTTATGCCAGCTCACAACCTCTCAGGTCATCGTTGTAACGCATAGTCACCCGCCAGATCGCGTCGGCGTCCGTTGGATGCTGCCAGGCCTCAAGGTCTACTACATTCCCTTCCCTACACTCGTGTCCTCTGCCACCCTTCCAGACTTTCTAACATTTCTTCCCTACTTCCGTACCATCGTCCTTCGCGAACGCATCAATCTCGTCCATGCGCACGCGAGTCTATCTTCTCTGGGACACGAAGGCATCCTGCATGCGCACCTGATGGGAGTACGCACTGTTTTCACCGATCACAGTCTGTTTGGTTTCGCCGATGCGGCGAGCATCTTGACCAACAAACTGCTGGAGGCCATGTTGAGGAATGTGGACGCCGCCATATGTGTTTCCCATACAGGGTGTGTGCTTTTGTTTCTTCCGGTTCCCTGCTCTCATGCGCATGTAGACGAGAGAATACCGTTCTACGTGCCAACTTACCCCCAGAAGATGTCTATGTCATTCCCAATGCTTTGGTCGCGAGTCAGTTTAAGCCCGCACCCGTCGCACCTCCATCACACACGAGTGAGTCTTCTACCCTTAGTACTGGCTCCGAAGGTATTCATTCAGCATAGTCACTATCGTCGTCGTGTCTCGCCTCGCATATCGGAAAGGCGTCGATCTACTGGTCGCCGCGGCCCCCCGAATATGCGCAGCATTCCCGAACGTCCGATTCCTAGTTGGTGGGGATGGGCCAAAGCTCATTGACCTTCTTCAAATGCGCGAGAAGCATTTCCTCCAGGACCGCATCGAGCTTCTTGGGCCCGTGCGCCATCGTGATGTCCCCAATGTGATATATGTCATCCATTTCATGCACAATTACTTACGTCTGTTACATAGGTCCTCATACAAGGCTCCATCTTCTTGAACACCTCACTGACGGAGTCGTTTGGTATTGCCATTCTCGAGGCTGCCTGCGCGGGGCTTTATGTGGTTTCCACCCGTGTTGGCGGTGTACCTGAGATCCTCCCTGAAGATATGATCTCGTTTGCCAACCCTACAGAAGATGGTACGACGTCATCCTTTCGCATTTCGCAAGCTGACCTTGCGCATGCAGACGTCTTTCGGGCGATGGCGGAGGCAATTGCCATTGTGTCTCGCGGGGATCATGACCCACACCGTGCGCACGAACGTATCCGTGGGTTTTACGATTGGGGGCAAGTCGCCGCGCGTACGGAAATCGTGTATCGCGCCGTGATGGCGAGCCCGCCGCGAGAGCTTTGGACGCGCATAGAACGGTTAGTCCATACATCTCTGGCGCTCTTTTCTTCTTCGACTTCTGAGCATTCGTTCATCTTACGTGTTCGCTGTAGCACGCTAGCGCTCGGTCCATTTGCTGGACTCATTTTCACCATAATTTTGGCTGTCGACTGTCTGTTCTTCATGTTCCTCGAGTGGTGGCTGCCAAGAGAAGATTTGGATTATGTGGATTGTGAATGGGACCTGGGACGATTCGGGAAGGTGTGTAATATCCAGTCAGCTATTTTGAATATCTGACAGGCAATCATTCTTGCAGATCGTCCAGGAGACTCGGCTCAACCCCGATGCACAGCGACGGCATTAGCGACTCTCAAACTTGATGTCGGGTGCTTCGAGCGACTGTTTCTCTGGTGGTTTGAACGCTTTGAGTTCATGACATTGCATCGTGCAGGTCCTCCGTTGCTATGACGAAAGTGGAGGATGCATTTTGAACAAGCGCATCCATTCACACAACGCAGAACTTGAACAATAATCAGGCGCAATTGCTCTAGGCAACAGACCACTTCCAGGTGGTAACGTAGGGATTGGCAACCGCCTGGTCGTCAACATTTCCCCCGGACGTCTTTGGATATCGGGATCCGTCGATGTCAACTACCCTGAGAAGCGCAGGGCAGGGCTCTGTCATACCGCGCCTCGACAGTCTCTCGTCTTACTATAGATCTCACGCCAAAGGTTCCTGGAAGCAACATATTCATTATAAAGCACCAGCTGTTCATCCTGCGGCGCTCACATACCAATCGTCCCCGGCCACCCGCATGCATGGCACCAGCCTTGGCAGACTCGTCCCCGACACCGACATTCGTTGAAGAGGATGCCGCATCGGCCCTCCGCGAACTCCGCCCAATCCTCCCTTTCCTCCTCGTCGGCACAATCTCCATGCTAATTCTTGTTGTCGCGTATTCGTACTTCCTCTTCAGCGCCTACCGTTCTTACCGCCACCGAATCGCGCCACCTCTATCGCCACCTCCTCGCAAGCTCCTCCTCCCGTCGCTTCTCGCGAATCCTGGCTCGCCCACTCTTGGTGCAACGGTCGCTGCGCTACCGGCTCACTCAGCGCTGTTGGCCACTGCGCCCGTGAGTATGGGCCTGAGGCCGCACGGCCAAGCCCATCATCAATCCATGGACTTTGAATGCCGAGGACTCAGTCGATCATCATCGTTCGGAGCGTCATGGGGACGTGCACTTGCGGACTTGTTCGGGCGGAGCGACGGGGTCGAGGGTCAGGACGGGATTTTGTCGCGGGTTATGACGATGGGGAGCAGGTTCGATAAGAATGCGCGGCAGGAGAACGCGGTGCGAGCTCAAGAGGGTGCTGTGCTGCGGACGAATGTGCCGAGGGCGCGTCTGTTTCGATACACGATGCGTCTGGGGAATGGTGGCACCCAGCGCACGCGCAGCAGTTCTCCACTCCTGGACGAGGGCTCTGTCGAAGATCTGGGTATCTTGGTAGATGAGCGAGAGACTCGGCAGACGAGAGAGAACGCGCCGTTGCTTGGGAGGTCGAACCACCCTCCGTCTTTGCCACTTATCAACTTTCCGGTCCCTCCGCCGGACAGCGCCATGCCGTTCACGCCGACGTTCCTCCCGGTGAACCTGGACCTCCTCTCGACCAGTCGGTTTTCGGACGAGCTGGAGGCGGAGATGGATTTTGGGCTGCGGCGTGCGCGGTCGGACTCGGGGATCCTGTTGCCTGCGGTGCCGGAGCCGGCGTATGTGACGGCGGCAGCGCGAACTATCATCGAGGAGCAGTTCATGGACGCGATTCTGTTGGAGGGGGAGGATGGACGGCTGTCGTCTCTGACGCGCTCGTCGTATCGGCTGTCATCAGGCAGCGAGGACGATTACTACTTGGTTGCCCAGTGATGGCACCTTGGACTTTCGAAATTTATCCACGGACCGCATTATGGTAATAATCTACGCGCTCCAGCACCGCCCTCGTTTACTCGGACATATCGCGCTGAGCTGTGTACCCTTCTGTCCTTACTGCACATTTATCTTGTATTCAATATGTATAACAGCTCTTTGACATTGTCGCCGTCGGGGCACACGACACCGCCGAGTTGCTGCTCCCCGAGCCAGCTAGGTCGAACACATCGAACGGTGAGGATTGCCATGCGACTACGACGGTCCTCGCTGCCAGCTGCTAACAGGTACTAGGATAGGATAGGATAGGATAATACACCGCAGTGCAACGTGAGGGCTGAAAGTTCGCACGGTAATGGAGAGGCCTCGGCTCCACTGCGCACGGCTTGCAGTGCGAGTGCTCCGCCATGTCGCCCTTTGCCTTCTACCATGACCTCGCTCTTCGACAAGTATGGCCGCCTCAGTCTCGACGTCGCATCGGCCGCTACTAGCCTTGGCTTTGCTGCTGCCAAGGCGGGCACAAAGCTCGGCGTGCGTTCATCTTCTGTCTTGCGCCTCAGACGCTGATTTCACATGTTACTTTGCAGTTTGGGATAACGCGCGGGATCGCATCGTCCGCTGCGGGCCTCACTGGCTCCGCGCTCGAGCTCGCGTTTGGCGGTCGTCTCGGGACTGGCGAGGCGTTCGGAAGCGCCGTCGCCAATGCTATCACCGCCATCGAGCAGTTAGCGCTCCTCCCCATCCTCGTCGGCGAAAGCCTGACTTCCGCCTCCATAGTCGCCGCCTACGGTTCGATTAACGCCTTCAGTTCCATCTTCCCCGGTAGCGACGAGACCTCTTTCTCGCTCGCCTCTTTCATCACCCTCGTGCGTCGCGAATGGAACGAACCGGCGCTTGGCGAGCACCTGCCGGAGGAGCGGTATAGTGTGACCGAGGTTGCGCGCGCGCTGGTGGCATGGGGCGCGCTGCAGGGCGTCACGTACGATTGGCAGGTGAGTAAATGGAAAACTCACCTTCGCGAGATACCCTTCCACGACGAGTCATCATTCCACCCGCGTGCGCGTACCGAGTCGCGCGTCAGCGTCACTGCGGACTTCATGCTCCCAGGCAAGAAGGGCCAGCTCATCACCGCGGATATCACTGAGGTCGATTCCGATACCGACACGCCCACATCTACGCTACGACGCACCAGTCGTCTCGGTGTGCCTTCTTCCCACTCGCGAGCGCCGACAAAGAAGCCGCTTCGATTACCCAACTCCGAGCTCAAGCACACGCTACGCCGGCTTTCGAAGATGGTGCTTGCAGGGTACGGTGGTGCCTCCCTCCTCTTCTTCGGCGTCTCCCCGACACCCAACGCCAAGCCCTCCGCAGACCCAAAGAGAGACAGTCGACTAGATGCGGAGAAAGATACGCTCACGCGCGCCGTCGACGCGTCTGAGTCTCAAGCGCCGACATCTACATCTGAACCCACTTCCCCACAGATACCCGGCACGTCCGGCCCCGCACATGGCTCGCCAGGTGGGTACTCGTGGTGGGACGTGCTTCTTGGACGGCATGACCACGAGATCTTCATGGGCTACGCAAACGCTCATGGCGATCCCGCACGTGGACCATCGCGGCCTATTTCTGCTGTCATCGGCGACGAAGACCGCATGCCACGTTTCTGGGTGCTCACGGACCACTCGCGGCGGCAGATCGTGCTCGTGTTTCGCGGGACGATGTCGCTCAACGAGCTCGCAGTCGATCTCACCTGTGATCTCGAAGACTTCGAGCCTGCTGGTGGCGATGACGACGCGGTGCGGGAGGAAGTACCCGCTGATGTTCGTGAAGAAGAAGAGGAAGGGGCGGATGATGACCGCATGCCGGGATCGCTTCCGTTCCCGAGTATGTCGCCACGCCCACCGAGTATCCGGACAGGGTGGACGCGCATGCGTTCAGCCTCGTTCATGTCGGTCGCGTCTTTTGCAACGGTGCCGAGCTATAGAGTGCATGGCGGCATGTTGCGGATGGCAATGGCAATGGGTGGGAAGGGGAAGCCGGTGCATGTCGCGGTGAAGGAGGCGCTGCGGAAGAACAAGGGTTTCGGTGAGTTTCATTCACATCGTCCGAATCGGCGCTTTTTATATCATGCCGGTACAGAGCTTGTGATGTGTGGGCATAGCTTAGGGTCCGGTGTCGCATCGCTCCTCGGACTGGTATGTTTGTCACGGTTCTTGATATATTTCCTGAACTTATACTTTATACTCCAATGTAGATGTGGGCTGACCCGAAGACATGTCTAACTGTGCGATCAAGCGGCCTTCCTGTCGGTCGCAGGGTATCTGTATACTGCTTTGGTCCTCCGTGAGTGTTCCTAGTTCCCGGATTCATCTTCCCCTCACACCTTCTCAGTTGTTTGACCGACGCACGCCTTGGTACCCTTGCTGCGAACATGATCACCTCCTTTGTATACTCGCACGACGTCGTCTCACGCCTGTCGCTTGGGTCGATACGAGATATGAACCGTGCCGCTGCTTGGCTCTGTAAAGCTAACGCTGATGGACGCGAGGAGGGATACTCCGCTATCACCCGCCGTGCACTGAAGTGGAAGACCGGTTTTGGCAGCGCTGACGATCCCGTCTGGGTGCGTGCGCCGTCCCTTATATCGCAGGCGCCGCGGGCTCATCACACTTGCAGTTCCTCGCCATTCGCAAGACCCTCGAAGCGAACATGTGCATGGCCAACCTTTACCCTCCCGGGCGTGTGATGTGGGCCGTGCGCGATGGCGACATGGAGTATGCTGCCCCCGCGCACGGGGAGCATAAGTATAGCGCAGCACATACCCCGTCTCCGAGCGAGAACCTGGACAAGTTGCGCCTATTTGAAGTGCTCGATGTTGAGAAGGTGTTCTCGCAGATTGTATTTGCCCGGGATATGTTAAGGTACGTAGACCATGTTGTGTTTTGTAAGCTTCTGGCTAATTGTGCTGTAGTGCACATCTTCCGCATCAGTATGATAAAGTATTGGAGGAACTTTTGTAGGACTAGTAAGCTGTGTATACTAGGACTGGGTAGTCAGGCCCAGTGAGACTCCGGAATGGGCACCTGTAGGTTTTGCGGACAGATACAGGGGTTTGCATAAGTTTGTGAACACAATCTTTTTTCTGAAGGCCGGAAGATAGGGTGGGGCATGAGAAGTAGAACTGATCACGTACCCGTTCACAGTCCCGTCCACGGACGGGCGCCTGATCCGCCGCCTTGCCGCGCCTGCCGCAACGGAGCGCCCGCGCGGGTCCGCGTAGACTCCGGACAGCCGCCCGCGCCCGCCGAGCCCGCCGCCGCCGGTCGTTGCGAGTGTTTGCCGCCGCGATTCGGCGGGCTCGTCCGAGGCTCGTCGACGTCGCGCCGCGCACGCGCGGCGCGAAGGGCTCGTAGTTAGGCATGTTGGCACTCGAATACATCTCTTTGGTGCACCTGACCGGGTCCGCCGTGTCGTTCAGCCTCGCTGTGAGTGCGGGGACGTCGCGCTGGCCCGCACAGCCGCCGAGAGATGCCGCGTGTCAAGTCGAGCCGCTTATGGGGCGGGAACCGCCGACGCGGTTGCCAGGGCTCGCTGGCAGTCGCTGGCGCCTGCTGGGACTGTCGTTCTCCCACAATGGGACTGTCTATCTGGCGGCAGGTAGGTGTTTTTGCTCGGGGCTCCCCCTCTGCGTCTCGCCAGCCAAACCCGAGCACGAAACGGCATGCAAGGGTGCCATCGACAGTCCCATCGACAGTCCCAAGCGCACATCAGGAAAAGCGAACGTTTCGCCAGAGAGACAGTGTCTCATCTGACTCATCCGTCCCACGCGTCGAGAAAGCTGTCTCACTGGTGAGATCAGGCACTCATCCCCTCCATCTGACGAGACAGGGTCTCCCGCGGGAGCTGTGCCCTCCCGCTGGCCTGCGGATGAGACCATCGTCTCGCCCATATTGTCTTGAGGAGACCACGGCCTCGGCAAATATTGTCATAAATGAATAAGCAAATTAATATCATTGTTTTCCTCTGACAAGTCAAGCACGAGCATTCAGCCATTAAACTAGAACGAAGGTATACATATGATGGTCCGAGAACGAGTTTAGATAGAATTCTGTGCACTTTTCCAGCACATTCTCCGAAGTCCAGCTGCGGTCAACTCTTGGACCGAATACAGGGAGTAGATGACAGCTCCGATAAATAGAATCTAGTTGAACAACAATCACTTCCCGACACTCGTCTCGTGTCATTGAGTGCGAAATCTTGTATAGTCGGGAGTGACGTTCGGGTTCAGCTTCGAACGGCGTGAATAGTTCGAGGATTGCCAGCTGAGGGCTGCATGCGACTGAAGCGGTGCTGCGGTGGCTTTGGATGACTTCGGGAAGCTCGAAGATGGCCCGCATGTGTCCAACACGGTACCCTGGAAGTTCGTCTGGATCAGTAGTCACGCGACCAAAGGCAAGGAACGTACCTTCAACGCCAAATTGCATAGCACGGCTGGGTTCATCTATATAAAGTACAGTGCTCGCTTTACGAGGCAGCACATCAGCCGGACCTTGCGTCGCCGGAGCACGTTGCAGAGGACCGGCGAAAATAATATCATGGTACTCGGCATCTGCTGTCCCCCGTTGACGAGGAAGAACACGCTTAAAGCGTGTGAACAGGGCCATGCGTTGTTGATGCAGAGATGACTCGGAGAGTAGGAAGGGGGGAATTGTTGGGCAGTGAATGGATAGGTAATCGCGCAATGCCTTGACGAAGGGAGTCGCAGGGATGCTGAGCACAATCTGAATCTCGTTTGGAGTACGATAGCCAAGTGGGGGAACCTTTCGGATGAAGTACTGACGAGATTCAATTACCTATAACTGATGTCAGGTATATGAAGAGACCCGGAACTTTGCACCATAACACACCTGACCAACGGGTGGCATCTCGAGGCTCGAGCCGCTCGATCCTATATGCTCAGGAAGACCACCATCAGAACCGTGCGGCCCCAAGCCACCTCCAGCTTGTTGGTTGGGATTGTCTGTGCTGCGTGCGATGATTGCGCGGGCTCCGTCTGTCATGGTAAGAAGCTCTTCGGCATCCTCGGCGTCAGAGTCGTTGTCCTCCGAGTCGTCACCATCGGAGTTTGAGTGGGCTGACTGCGCATCGTCATCGTCGTTGGAGGACTCAGATTGCGTATCGGTGTCAACATCGACCTGCGGCTCTGACGAGATAGTGGACTTGGATGAGACCGTCCCTGTCGTCCATTCCAGATATGACCTAAAGAGGTCAATTTTCTCCTGTCGCGTCAACCAGACCACCATTTGCTTGATGTACCCTCGACGATTACTCGCACGGTATCCCATCTTAGCTTGGTCAATGTGGAGCCGCTCCGAAATTTCCGTGCTGTTGCCTAAGCATGAACAGTACTCGATGATCGAAGGGCAATAGTGATTCATCGAGTGCACCTTCGGTATATTGAAATCCTTGTGCGATCCGATGTCTAGGAACACCTGCTTGTGGCGATGAAAGTCTGTGTGAGCTTGCCTAAGTTCTATGACGGTAGAAGTCGAATGAGAAGGGAAATGTGACATGTAGATGAAATCGAGAACAGCACAGGCAGCCATTACCACCCGTGGTTCATCGGGATGCAGTCCGCTGAGAATTCCGATGAAGACCTTCTGCATCTGCCGGTACTCGTTCCCAGTCCACTGTGTAATCTTTGAGATACCCTTTCGGAATATTCGCAGACGAGGATATGGGGGAACACACGCAAAGCGTGCGTCAACTTCTGCTTTGTGACCAGAGGTTGTCCACTTGACGAGATGGTCCTTGAACACGTCTTTGTGAAGCTGGTGAAGAATATCGGGTGTTATACAGCCAAAGATGTTCACGAGGGGAAGGTCCTCCCAGAAAGGGTGTTGAATAGGATGGTAGTCATCATTGGGATCGTCAAGTGGGAGAGACGTTCGGCCGGTAGATGGGTCAAGCTGAGGCACGCGATAGAGAATGCTATCAAGTGCTTCACCACGTTCCGTGGGCCGGACCGTGCACGTTGGGCATCTGTTGTTTTTGCAGCCTACGATGAGACATTGTTCCGGAAAGTCTGCAATATACATAGCGAGAAGGGGATAGACACGCCAAACCCAGCCATCTGCACATATCATGTCGACACCTGTCTTTCCGGCTTCGATCAGCGGCGCAAGCAGCTGTCGCATTGCAAAATGGAATAGTCGATAGCCCTCGATCTGACGATCCTTTACCTCGAAACATTCCAGCTTCGAGACAGGCAAATATCCCAGGAGTACTGTTGCACGTTTCGATGGCTGTCGTCGGACAGCATTTTTGAGATTGCCGATGCTCAGATAGACAGGCCACGCTTGCTTGTCACCAGAGAGTGTAGTCAATTGCGTCTTGTCTGACGCTAAGATGACCGGTGCAATTGTTGCGCCCTCAGGTAATAAATCCTGTGAATTTTATTATTCAAACGTCAGAAGAAGTAACAAAGACATTAGCGCTCACGTACTTGCATTTCCCGCCACCACTTGCACATCTCCATCTCCTCGAACACGCTCTCTGGGTCATCATGCCCATCTGCTGGGTCTGCCAAGTCCGAGTCCGAGTCGATATCCATGGCATCCGATGAGTCCACATGGGGAGGTGACTGCTCTGTTACTCTGACAGGTGCGTATGCGAGATCGTCTTTGAAGGCGGGATGACTGATGAGGTCTGATATGACCTCGACTGGATCGCGGGCCCAGAGGTCCAACTTCTCTGTCTTCGTTTTCCCTCCGGACTCGTTGGGCACTGGTACATTGCCCTGGACTCTGATCTCGATATGTCTCCATGAAGCACGCGGTCCAGGCAAGGAATCAACAATCGCAAGCAGCTCTGCTTTGTTCTTGAATGATGAGTACTCGGAGGCATTGGTCGCCATGCATTTGCGATACTATGAGTTCTTCATCAGCTGCGGTACCGATAAACTGTGAAATTGGTACTGACCATGCCGCCTGTGAGTAGGTCTTCAATCTTCTTTTGCGAAAGTCCACTCTTCATCAGCCACTCCGCGAACTCCCATTCACCTTCACTCGAGAATGGATAGCACGGCGATCTCTGTTTCATCTCTTGGATGATTTTCCGGGCCTCGAACGGCGTCGTCTTGAACTCAAGAGGTGTCCCAGCAGGACGAGGATATGGAGACGAGATTCTCTCGGGATTGGGTATATGTCGACGAGGTGCACTCCATGCTTGATCAGAATTGGAGTCAGGTGCATGCTCACGGCGCTCCGAGTCAGCAGCAGCGTCCGAAGACAGATTTGCGTCTGTGCGTTCATCACCGGTCATCCGCTGTTGATCCAATGGCTGGCTCGTCCCTTCTGCTTGATCCCTTGATGGAGACAAGCCTGAACTATCCTGGAAGGAATTGAGGCCACTGGTAGAAGGCATCAAAGTATGTGGTGCGGGGAGTCCATGTACACGACGCTGATGAACATCTCTGCAGTTAGGCATTTTTGTCAGGTGAAGCTGAAGATTGATAAAAGTGCGATGGCATGCAAGGCACTCGAGACGAGGTTTGTCGGACATCTTGCTAAGTGGATCAGAGGTGCGAGTGGAATGCTAACAAAATCCATTCGAATTTACTAACACAATATCAAGGGATCAGCCGTGCGAATTTCGACTTGCTGCATTTCAATTCCTTCCCGCCGCTCGGTGCTCTCTCAAAGTCTCTACCACTGTGCGCGCAGGCTCGCTATCCTCTCATGGACAACAGGCCTGCGCCGAGACACAACCGAAGGCCAGACCTCGACACACTGGATAAGGAGAACTCGCCTCGCAGGTCATCTCGGGCTCCCTCTAGCAACTTTCATCTGCCAGCGGCAGAAGATGACGAGTCCGGTACTCTCTATCCTGGCAGTCATACTCCGAGCCATCGTCACGGAGAGCAAATCTACAACAATGGCAGTGAGAACCACTTCCGAACAGACAATTGCGAAGGTGCAGAAGATTTCGAAGCGGCAGAGATATCACCTCGGTGTGCCCCTCATGGTTTCGCTCAGTCTGGTGCTGTGCCCCATTGCACATCTCAAGTCAGTATGACAGTCTCATCTTGCGAATTCACACCCGCTAATGATTGCTGCATTCATTTTGTGGTTCAGTCCTTCTCGGCGGCCAACCCACAGAGACTCGGGTTTCCACAAGTCCCCTTCAGCACACCACAAAGCCGGCTCGCGGCGATAACAGCACCCCCTCGACCATTCTCGACGTACACGAGCCCATTCTCTCAGGCTCCATCTGTTTCAAGCTCGAATACAAATCAAACTGTTCAGCGGCGGTCGTTGACCGACTTCACGCCTCAACAATTTGGGGCGTCAGATTCAGACTTTCAGGCTTACCAAAGGCACATCTCGGAACAACACACACAGACCGTCAGTGTGCCATCTTCTACTGCCATCGACACGCAACCCTCGGGCCATACTCGTGGTCCTGTTCCTGCACACTACCCTTCATCATCCGACTTGCGCACTTCGGCAGCCCCTACCTTCACTGCTACGACAGTGGATAGTACCACAGTCGCTCGTTCTAGGTCCAATCCATCGCAGAACTCTTCTGCAGGTTCAAAGTCCCGACGTGGTGGGCGCAAGTCACGTCTCTCGGATCAAGACCGCCTCGCAAAAGCGCAAGAGAGAGCTATCAAGAAGAAGGCTCTGAATGCGAAGCGACCAACACGCGCGACCTTCAGCAACAACATTCAATTTCTCGATGTTGTGGAGCGCACGCTGGTACGACTTAGGGCTCACTGCGCAACGTCCGCACCATTTCCGACGGTTGACAATCAACGACACATCATTGAAAACACGTTGCGGACATGTGCGGAGGAGCTGGGCTTTCATGAGAGTTTTGTCATTGATAAGGAGACACGGCAGTATGTGAGTGCTTACCGACATTGGGCACGTTTCTACGATATGCTAATGTAGCTTTCTGACTCCTGTCGGGCAGCTCGAGAAGGCAGAGACCAAAACTCGCAGTGGCGTCCGAGAAGTATTACAGGACCGTATCGCCAGATATTACGGCCTTCGGAGTCCTGCACTCACGGCTGATGATAAGGCATACAACAGAGAGCGTGCAGACTATCTTCTAACCGATCTTCGTTTCCATTTTGCTGTGCGCACTCTCTTATCTGTGCATCAGACTCGGACTCACACGTTGTCGTCAACATAGGGCTCGTCACGAGCTAACTCGTGAGCTGACTCGGACTTGTGTCACAGGTACCTGTGGGGTTAGGGCCACTGACTCGGATTTGCACATGAACCGTGGGAAACGAGTCCCTGACTTGCGAGTCCGAGTCACCACTTCTCACGAGTTACCCACGGGTCAGCAACATAGTAGCGTGTGAATATACAAATATGGAAATTTCAAATATATGGACACATGGACGAAAAATTCAGGACCCAGGATCAGTTGGAATCATGTGAATTGAGTGAAAACTGAAGTGGGAAAACACAAAATACTTTCGGAACCCCGACGAGAAATCAGCGGAAATTCATGAATATATTCATAGCCACACTATGATGACAAACTGTTGCCTGACAACAGCCTCGGTGTTCTCGGAGGAGTGCAGGCATCTCGCAGTGGTGGCTGTGAATATTTCCATGAATTTCCACTGATTTCTCGTCGGGGTTCCGAAAGTATTTTGTGTTTTTCTACTTCAGTTTTCACTCAATTCACATGATTTCAACTGATCCTGGGTCCTGAATTTTTTGTCCATGTGTCTACCTAATTTGTGCCTGAGTCACGAGTCTCCCACGAGTCACTCGTGGGTAGCCTGCAGGGTCCAGCACCACTGACTCGGATTTGGGTATGAACCGTGGGAAACTAGTCCCTGACTCGTGAGCCGAGTCTTTCACAGGCTTTCCCACGCAAATACCCACGGGTACTCACGAGTGAGTGGCACTCGTGGCGAGCCCTACGTCAACAGATTCTCGATCCAGTTACGGGTTGCGGTACAGGCATGTTCCAGAACCCCATTATACAGGACACCATCTGCGCCATATGGTTCAAGAAGTCGAAGAAGAATGCGGGTGGTCGACGAGGAAAGCTCCCGCTCGGAGCAGAGTTCCAAGAGCTATTCAACCCCATCCCGAACGTGACAATTGCGCTTGTCATGTCTGCTGTAAGTCAATCTCGTGCTGATTTACTTCTATCTGATTGAGTCCTCCAGGTTCGCTATTGGTTACAGGTCTGGAAGGACACGGGGACCGGAGACTTTGCAGACTACGTTGGCGAAGGTTTCTCGGTCGGCGAGTTCGTTCATTATGATCGGTGTCTCGAGACTATCCACACACATGCAGAGACACCAGATATGGCGCCGCTATGGGAATTGCAGCGCCGGAAGTTGTTCTCCGATGCTATGTGAGCACCGTCTGTAGTATCAAATTTGACTCGGGTCTCACGTCCGTTTTCGATACAGGCAGCAATTTGGTGCGCAGCCTGCCGCTACCACAACGGAACCGTCAGTTGCTCCTATCCCGAATCTCGCTGAAGAGATAACCCGGCTGGCGCAGATGCACGGCGTCCCAATCCCTTCACCCAGTGCGACGGGCAGCACATTAGATGCCTTACATCCCTCGCCGGGCTCAGCTTAACCAACGGGTTCCGACTTTGGGAGCCAATACCTCTCATTTACGATTTCCGCCAATCTTCATATGATACTTATTCTTTCACCAGACCCTTTCGTTAATTCTGATCATCATAATCACATAGCATTCTTCGTAGTATATAGTCTAGTACCTATACCCCACCAAGTCGCGTCAGCTCCATGTCATACGCTGCCTGCTCCTCAGCAGCAGACAACATATCATCGTTGTCTTCCTCGTCGGAGCTGAGAGAAGGCAAGGATTCGTACATTTCAAGAAAATGCAAAACATCATGCCCCGAATGTGCAATAGCCCGTTCCAATCGCTCGACCCGGTCATCCATCTGAGCCCAAGCTGCTCTATAATACGCGATCTCCTGTTTCTGACGTTGCTGGGCACGCATGTGCGTCTTTCGAGCAACATCGTTGTCTTTCTTGAGCGCATGGTACTTGATAGACCAATAGCGAGCGGCGACAGCGGCGTTGTTCAATCGTTTAGTCCGAGCAAGTGACAGTGATTTTGCGCGAAGAACAGGAGATGAACCTGGGGATTAATTAGCACCCGGCGACTCTACCTACAAGTGAATACTCACCATTTTCCCCCGCCTCGATCTGCATCTCATCTTCCTCATTTCTTGTCTCTGTCGTACCCTGTCCCCGATTCGACTGATTCTGCACAACCGGAGTGACATGGAGCGCCTCGAGGAACTGTGTCTCCGTCGTTTGCGAGTCTAGCGCACCTCCGGGAAGATACAGCCTGTGATACTGTTTATATATGGAGCAATAACATGGTATAGAATACGCACCGTGAATCCAAGATGTCCGCCTGCACAGCCGCACGACGAACAGGTACACGACGAGACGAGGGTTTGTCCTGTCCTGAGTTGATACAGTCTCCATGTCCAGGGGTTTTCTTATCACCGTGAAGTTCACTGTCTTCAGAGGGTGTGTAGCTTTCGGAACGAGTGCGGTTTTCCATGGCGAGTGGTGCTCCGAGCGGCGAGCAGTCTACAACCCAAAGTGATCAGCCGGCGGACACAATGTTACGAGGGAATAAGGACTTGTCAATTAATGATAAGGCAATAATCATTGAATTTCCGTCAGGGATAAAGAGGGGGCAAAGTTGGTGCATTGCTGAGAACATGGTGCTCGACGTAGCAGGATGGAGAGACGAGGTGGCTCCCCGGTGAGACAGCTAACTCCCTGTTTCCTAATTGGGAGACACTTGGTCTCCCAGGGGAGCCCGTTTCTCCCCGGTCTCACCGGTCTCTCCCTATAGCCCTGGGGACGTCGGGTGAGGCGTTCGCTTTTCCTGATGCATGCAGTCGCCCCCCAATCGGAAGGATAGCTATCACTCCCACCCGGTCTCCTTTGCCTCTCACCTCCACTTTCGTCTCCACACCCGTCACCGTAGCCGTCCTCGCCGTTGTCTGTGCACGCGTCATCGCCCACCCACGCTGCCGCCGCCGCCAGCGGTCCACGACGCCGCCCTGGCTTGCAGATAGGAGTTGTGCAGGACGCAAGACACAACCACCACCGCCGCCTCCTTGTTGACTACCAGCACACGCCTGCAGACATCGTACGACCGACGATGGTTCGCTTGACGACGGTCCCGGGGCTGTGGAAGGTGCGTGTCCTAGACATCGAGCATCTGCTCATGCGCTGACAACGCGTCGTTTCCCAACGTCGCAGGTCCCGAACATCGCCAGCCAAACCACCACGCTCGCCGAATTGGCGCTGCGCAAAGGCTTCTCGCCCGCCACGTCACCTGCCGGATACGTGCTCGGGGTCGACGCGAGGTGCGTTCCTTGCTCGCTGGCACGCCATGCCAGCACACCACTCACCCCTGTCCTCCCGGTGTCTATGCAGCTTGTGGATCCTGGAGTCGTACATTCGCAACGACAAGAACCAGCACACCGCCGACCAGGATGCCCTTCACACCATCTATTCCCGCCTCGAACGACTGTACGAGGCACCGGTCACCCCCCTCTTTGTCTTCGATGGGCCCCCGCCTGCCCTACACGAGCGGGCAGAACTCGTGCACCGGTACGCACGCTGGCTCGAGCCCGGCATGCAGCAATTTCTCGCTGCGTTCGGGTTCCAGCACTACATGGTAAGCCTTCCTCCTCATCGGACGTTGCCTGTCTCCCTCGAGAGCTGACGTCGATGCCCTCAGGCACCCAGCGATGCACATGCAGAGCTCGCGAGGCTCAACAAGGAGGGAGTCGTCGACGCCGTCATGACGACGGCGCCTGAAGTTCTGATCTACGGCGCCCGGGCGGTCGTCCGGAGGTGGGCAGGCAGCTCTCACAGTCTCTGCTGTCCAAACTCATTGCTGACCATTTTGACCGCAGCACCAGTGCAAATTCGGGCCCGGTCATCTTCTACGACGTGGATGGCGCGACCGCATCCTCACCCCACCTCTCATGTGGTGGCCTCATGCTCGCCGTCCTGATCAAGGTATGTGTGTCCAAGTCGGGCGATGTGCTAGCAATGCACTGACAAACGATGTTCTCCAGCAATGCCTTCCAGACTGCGACACAAAAGCCGCAGTTGCGATTGCGCGGTACGGCTCGGGCGACGTTCTCCTGCATGCAGCCCGCACCCTGAATGCAGCTGCGCTCGAGCAGTTCCTCACGGGCTGGCGGGAGGAGCTGCGTGCCCAGCTGGCGCATGACCCGCGCCGCCTCCTAGACCGACCACGGCCTGGCCTCGCCGCGTCCAACCTCATCGATGTGTTCCCGGACAACCACCTCCTGCTCCGGTATGCGAGGCCACTCACCTCGTGGTCGTTAGCAGCGGTTCCACCCCGCATGGTCCCGGTCGAGCCACCTCGAGCCGACCTGATAACCCTCACGGTGCTGCACACCCAGTACTTTGGGTGGCAGGGGCCTGACGTCCTCGCTCAGGGCTTTCGGCGAGCGGTGTGGCCCGGGACGTGTATGCGCCAAATATGGGCCACCGTCTCGATGACCTGCTGCCCCTGCAAGATGTGCGTACCGGGTGCAAGTCAGGGCGTGCTCGTGCTTGCTCCTCCTCACAGCTTCCTCGACCTGCATGTCAAGGTCTTCAAGCGGGTGCAGGAGCAGCCCCACGCAGAATACGACATCGAATTCTCGACCGTCGCGTACATGCACTTGGCCCTTGCCGCCCTCGGCCTGCTCCCCCCTTCACCCTCGCCGCCGCCGCCACCATCCCCCGATCTGGGGGGCCACATGCATCTCCGGATGCGGGTCCCTGCGACACTGTTGGACCTCGCCTATCCCCAACTGCCCTCCCTTGTCAGACGGCACAGCGGGGAGGGGCCTATTTTCGTGTGCAATTCAGCTGTGGCATCCACCGCATCCGGTCTGTCGCCTCAGGCTGCACAGCACGAAGTGATCGACCTCACTCACGAGGATGACGACGCCTCGCTGGTCGTGTGCAGATAGGTGATGGCGATTGGCTCATACGAGATGTCCTTCACACACCCACACCAGAGGCTCTTTTCTGGCTCAAGACGTCATTCAGCATTCAGTGTAGCATCAACTCGATCTCATGTATTGTATAGTATGGCTTATTTAACGTGAATGTAGCCCATTTCCGCCTCCCTCGCAGCCCCTCGCCTAGGCGCACAAGCAGCTCCTTCCACACGCCGAGCAGTAATCCTTGCCCCTCTTCATCGCAGGGTTGAAATAGTCCTCGCGATTGAGGGTCTCGTCTGTCCAGGACAACAGGTACTTGAAGATC
The DNA here is from genome assembly GCA_022160305.1 of Artomyces pyxidatus. Taxonomy (NCBI): domain Eukaryota; kingdom Fungi; phylum Basidiomycota; class Agaricomycetes; order Russulales; family Auriscalpiaceae; genus Artomyces; species Artomyces pyxidatus. The sequence goes on along the minus strand of MU277243.1, from coordinate 42,124 downwards.
GTCCCGGTGTCTTGATTCTCGGACCAACCACCCCAAGCACAGATCTTCCGGATGGGCCAGCGCACCTCCGTGGCGAGGTACTGGCAGCCTCCGCGGCGGAACGAGTGAGTGCCATACAGTCGAGGGTCGACCCCGATGTCGAGCAAGTTCTGACAAAAACTCGACAGGAAGGACTCGGCAGACTGGATGGACACCAGCAGCAGTCAGGTGATGCTTGCGGACGTAACTGCACGCAAAGAGCTCACCATGCCGTGCTCGGGATCCTCGCTGAAGCGACCCGACGGGTTCTTGCGGCGGCAGACGTACCCTTTGAGGGGCATGCCATCGTTGCACGCGATCCACCGGGAGAGGGCCAGGACCGGGTCGAGCCATGGCTTTGCCGGGTTGGCGTAGAGGTAGAAGGGTGCAATACCTGACGAGCACAAGTCATGAGCCGAAGATGTAGCAGTTCGAGAGCAACGCGGGCAAATGTACCTCCCGTCTGGTGCGTCTTCCGGAAGGGGAGCTCGATCTTGATCCTCACTGACCCACCGTGCTCCTCCAGGGTGATCCAGTGCCACTCCATGCGCAGGGCTTTGTCAAAGCGCAGGAGGCAGAGAAAGGCGATGATGTACACCGCGTTGAGCATGGTGCGCACGGCGCGGCCAGCCCACATGCTTTCGTCTGTGGCCTTGCGCTTGCGAGAAACTGGGCCGAACTCCTCTTGTGCAAAGTAGTGGTTGAACTCAAAGAGGCGGCGGAGCACGTCTTCGCTCACCGCACGTGCGCTGGTCACTGCCTCGCCCTGGCGCGTCTGTGGAACATGTCAGTGGATGCGCCCGGCGCTATGTGGAGGGCATGACCATACCTTGCGTCTGCGCAGACTGATCATGTACTGGGACACCGGGAACGACAACGACGGGTTGCCGCCATACATACCCGGGCGGTACGGGTTCTCGATCCAGGGCTGTGTCCCCCGCCCGAGCTCGCGGCTGAACTTGTGGCTGATGGCGGCGCGCATCTTCTGTGCATAGGCGTAGCTCGCCCGGGGCACATTGAGCGGCTTTGTTTCCCCGGTGCGGAAGTCTTTGTCATCGCACCTGTATACACTCGTCAGTCAGCCGAGGGTTGTCGGGATCGAGGAGCAGCTCACTTGTCCATGATCCACAGTGCAACGTGCGTCGGGATTGTCGCCGGAAGCTCTGGCTTCGAGAGGGTGGTGTTGAGCTCATCCTCGGTCTCAAACAGCCCCATCTCGATGCAGAAGTGCACAAATTGCTTCCAGAGCCTGAGAGATTGAAAGTCAGAAGGTGTGGGAGCCATTGACCAGCTGAGCTAGTGAGCAAGTACCCACCTTTGATACTCTGCCTGAGTGTTGAGCACGATGACTTCGCGTGACGCCTGTTTGAGGTTTGCCTCGAATGTGGTTCCTTCACGTGCTCCAGCAGCATCGAGCTTTGCCCGCTTGATGTCGCGCTCGGTGCCATCCAAGACGCCGTCGGCGAGTGAGTTGTCCATTGGCGTCTCCTGCCCAGGGCCTTTCTCGAGGTCATCCTGGCACTCGTCCAGGTCCTCCATGGCGGCGAGGTTGTCCTCCGTGTTCTCGGGGTGAGACACGTCGGAGAGCGTGCGCACGGCCGAAACATAGTTGAATTGCAGGGTGGATTGAGCATTCATTGTGGGGAATGTGATGGCGGTATGTATGAGAGGGATCGGCGCACGTTGACGTGGCTAGCGGGCACCGACAGAATCGGTCAACCGGCCCAGCTGTGGCTGAAATTGCAACTCACCGTGTCCGTCCCCGTCCGCTGTCGCTCCGCCCCTGTCTCTCTCTTTTGCCTCTTGCTCTGTCGTGCCGGTTCCCCTCGAGCTTTCTTATCTTATTCTCATTTAATACCACCACCTGTTTTTTTCATGGAACCTGCACACGAACCAAGGGTGCTCGTGCTGCCCAAGGTCGGGCAGATGCTGCAGGGAGACGGCGAGCTGGAGACCGAGGAGCTTGTCGTGTGAGTGATGAGATCCCAGCTTTGCGAAAGCACGACTGACGGACGAGAACGGGAGACAGGAACAAGAAGCTCACCATCGCAAAGCTCAAGCCGTACTTGAAGGCTTTCAATCTCAGCACGCGTGGGACCCGCGAGGTGCTCATCGCGAGCCTCCAGAAGTACTCGGAAGACAGCACAGCCTGGAAAAGGTATGTTGGTTTCCGAAGGTCAAGGCCCTGTGCTGAGCAAGCGCACCTGATGACGACAACAATATGATGTAGCCAGTTTGCGGCGGCACCATCGCGGGTTCGAGGCCAGATGTCCGGTGCACGAGCCAAGCGTGGCTTTGCGAAGCGCACGCGTGCGGCCTTCGGAGACGACGAGGATGTTGCAGCAGAGTACCCCAGCAAGAAATCGGCCATGAACTTGACGGACACGAGGAGCGCGAGGCAGATCACAGACACCCGAGAACTGGTGCGTCATCTGCACCGGAGCACCGTCCCCTCGCTGATCCCGGCATCAGGCTGGTCGTGTGGTAGCCCTTGCTGCTGCGGAGGGCAGCGCTCACCAGCGACCAACGCAGGTGATGGCGGCCAGCGTGAGCAACACACCCGCCGCGGAGGCTGACAGTACCCAGGTCGAAGAGCGGAGGATGCGGCGGGAGCTCCAAAGTTTCCGGGGCACTGTGGAGGCCAAGCTCGACACCTTGCAGAACCTTCTTGTGCACAGGCCGGCGGGGGTCTTGCTGTCGTCGAACCGTCCTCAGGGCCTCGCACTGCGACCTTCGGCCTCCCTTGTTCTTGGAAAGGCACCACTGGCAGGCCCCATTCTCACGGCACCCCTTGCATGTGGCATGATGGACGCATCATCCGATGGCCTCCCTCTGACGACCTCCGTGACCTCGAGGAGCATCTGTGATGCCGGCGCCGGAGACGTCCTGGCGATTGTCAGCGCAGAGTATCCATTTGGTGACGCCCTCGTGCCCGGCGCCGCGATACCTCAGCGCCAGACAGACACGAGTCAGCCAGAAGACATGCGCGTGCTGTGCCTGGACGGATCGGATGATCTGGTCGTCTTCCACCCCGACTCTCTGCGCGACCCTCCGACTTTGAGCTACGCCGACCGGATCGACAGCCTGTTTGTGGAGTGGTACCAGTCAAGCTACATCCAGCTCGATGGTCGCGCGATCCCGGTCTGCTTCTGGGACCGCCTGTACAGGAAGCGGGACGGGAACTCGTCGAAAGCGTGGGGGAGCTTTCGTGGGCAGTGGCACAATTGGAAGGTGCGTCCACCGCCTCACATGACCCTTACCTTTGTGTGCTCACTGCGCTCGTTGGCTGACAGTACATCATCCTCGAGTTTGAGGCGCTCGGCAGATCCCCGGCCAAGTTCTGGACAAAATACACAAAAGCGAACGGCGAGCGCATGCTGTACAATGACATCATTGCCAGCCTGAAGGCGGAGCGCAAGAGCCGCGACAATTCAGTGCAGGTCACCACCGATGCCGCACACGCGCGCATGTTCTTCGGTGGAGACCTCACGCGCGAAGACGCCGGCCATGTCTTCACGTACCGCAAGTCAGGCAAGGTGATGGCGTGCTCGCGTGATGTCGAGGTCGCCAAGCGCTGGCGCAGCCTGCTCACCAACAATGACGGCATCCGCGCACGCTGGGAGGCGTTTGCAGCAGGCAACGGGATTGAGTCTCACGTCTCCGCCGAGGACAGCTCTTGATCACATCTCTAAACCTCGCAATTTTTTGTTCTGCTTGTTACAGCTTGCTAATTTTTTCGTATATTATCACCTACTACTCTGTCGTACATACACTCTTATAGCCCTCTGGGGCACCGTCGTCGCATCGCCAGCATAAGCATGAGCCGTGGACCGATCATTGCCCGCGTCGACGGCGTGCACATGAGCACGCTCGGAACTGCCCATGGATCGGGGCACCCGCCGAGGGTTCCCCAGTGCGACGTGGCAGCGCGAGTGCAGCGTCGTCGGTGGACGGGTTGGACGGGCGGGAAAAGGCGGTCAGGCAGGCTGCACAGCACAGGGCCACGCACGCCCACACTAGTGGTGAGGTCGAGGCAGATCAGGAGTCGGGATCAGGCGGGCGTGGGCGAGGCGGGCGATCTTCGAGGGCGGCGGTGCATGGCCACACAAGTGCAAGCGCGAGGCGGCGCGGAGCAACATCGTGCGGCAGCGCGATGTTGCAACATCGCGAGCGGCGTACAGCGCTGAAATGCGGGAGCAGGGTGGAGGGAGGGGGGCGGGAGGGGGGTGGGCAGGATCATCCGCATGCGCAGGCGGGCATGGGCGAGGAGCTTGCAGGCTGCATGGCAGCGCGGCGGTGTTCAGTGACAAGGACACCCCATCAGAGACAAGCAGACGCACCTGGCACCTAATATCCTACTAAGTCGTCACTCGATCGATGGCGGGGGCATCCAGCCAACCAGGATGTGCCTCCAGTGCGCTGGGTCCACCCCCAGCAGTCCCAGCAGTGCAGCGGCGCGAGCCGGCGCCGTGGGGATGGACGGCCACGCACTGGGGCCGGGGTCGCAGGCAGTCGGACGTGGTCGAGTCGGGGGTCGGGGCGGCGGCGAGGGGGACGGGAGGGCGGCGAGGGCGGCGGGAGAGGGCGACGCGGGTCGTCGACGTGGCGGTCCAAGCTCGAACGCGGCGGCGCGCGGCCTCCAGGTGGCGCGACCGACCGGATCGGGCGAGCATGGGGTTAGGGCCACGCGGCCGGGCCGGGATAAGGGTAGGGTTGGGCTAGGGTTAGCAGCTCCGGTGGTGGCCGAGGTCCCCACGCGGAAGCGGCTGAGATGCGCGCCGCCGCCCCCGGGCCGAACCGCAATCAGGGGTCAGGGACTGTCAGCCGGCGGCCGATGGGACCGTCTACCTGACGGAAGAAGTGTGACCCGTCCGACCAGCATGACACTCTAATTTACAGCTGTTTGCAGAATGGATGGCAGGATCGAGAAAAACTCAATCTCTACAGACATTGTCATAAAGGAGCCTTGGGAAGCCTCGGGCGAGTGTGGGAAGCTTGGATCTGTCTATGACTAAGCTGCAAACACGACATGACACATTGTTGTGCCATCGCAGCATCCACATTCATTGCTCTTTACAAACGGTGACACACATCACTTGAATGTCTCTTAACTTGCATTAACACTGCATGCATAGTTCAATTTTTCCGCCGGAAAGGTGGTTGGAAAGGTGGCGAAGAAAAGTGTTAAAATTTGCCACCAGGCTTTCCCGCGGAAAATCTCAAAATCTTTATTGTCACCTTTCTCGGGAAAAGCCTGCCAATAAAAATCATAATAGTTTTTTAAGAGCATCAGCACTAGAGAGTAAATGTCCACATGTCCTAAAATGTGAACGTGAACCTACAAGAACGTGAACCATCATGTCTGTTCCTTATGTGACAGTGGCCCGGCCTCTCAGGATCCAGATCTCGTATGTCCCTGCGGCCACGATGTCCAAGCTCTATGGTGGCCCACTTGCATATGGTAAGTATGGACGAGTGCAAGCTTTGACTCGCCCTCCTCTGTCCATCTCTCCATTGTAGTACAAGCCACGGGCAAAGCCTGTAACATCTATATAACCTGCTTGTAATTTCTTCGGGCTCTTGTCCTCTCACCCAACTTCGTCTGCACAACTCTAAACAACTCTGCACGCTTATCCTGCCTCGTCATGTCTGACCGCAACACCGGACATCCCTGCACTGAATCTGGGTGCTCTTATTCCATTGTCACGAGGCTCTGTATGGGTCGCAGCATGCCAGGTCACAAGGGCAACTGGTATGACATCGTACGTGATTGTCTTTGTCTATTTCAAGTTGAACTGATCTAATTGTAACCAGTGCAATGCTCCTGGGCCGGGAAAGGCTCACTTTCAGAGATGGCGCTTTGATCTCCCCAATGGAGATACAAACCCACATGTCATCCACACGCCTCCTGGGCTTCCGCCTCCTCATACCACAAACTTGGGGGTGAGGGCCATTGCAAGCATGGCAGGTATGATTTCTCAGTTTTTCTCAAATCCCTTTGCTTGTTTTTGGTTTGATAGGCAGATTTGTGTCAATATGAATATACCAATAACTTTCCTGATTTGTGATATTATTTTATTAGCATCAACTTTAATCTTGCTGTTGTGAATGTAATTGAGGCCATAATTTGCAATGAGATTACCTCATCACCATGGCTAAGTACATGTGATGTAATGGGATCCAAGAGCATATAATGTTTTAAGAATTTTGGGTAACTTTGGCCCTATGTCTATTTTTCCAAACTTTCCCACAGTAGAAACATTTGTCATCATAGCAAAAAAATTGCCGCTTGTGTACAACTATTTTGGGATTTTCCCAAATTTTCTCAAAACTGTTCCCATGCCAAGCCTGTTTTGTCATCCTCACATGTGTAGTGCTGTATTTCTCCAATTTTCGGGATTTTTGCTGATTTTTCACAAGCTCCTACACTTCAGCAACTGTTTGTAGAGTGTAGTCTAACTTGGTTAACTGCAAAAGTGAAAGATCAGGGTAGGTTTACTTCCAAAGTTTGAAGCAGGATACAGGTAGACTACAAAATCTAAAAGCAGGAGATACATTGACTACAAGGTGTTGAAGCTGGAGGGAGGTTTGGTTGAAAAGTTAGAAGTGGAAAATAGGTTGACTACAAAAACCGGAAGCTACAGCTACGTTTGCTACAAAAGGTAAAAGGGGTATATAGGTTGACTTTGGAATTTTAAGCTGGACCTAGGTTTGCTACAAAAGGTATAAGTGGGATATAGGTTGACTATGGAATTTTGAAGCTGGACCTAGGTTTGCTTCAAAAGTTAGAAGCTAGACCTAGGTAGACTACAGAATTTTGAAGCTGGAGCTATATTTGCTACAAAAGGTAGAAGCTAGATATAGGTTTGCTTCAAAAGTTAGAAGCAGGATATAGGTTGACTACGGAATTTTGAAGCTGGACCTAGGTTTGCTACAAAAGGTAGAAGCTAGATATAGGTTGACTGCGGAATTTTGAAGCTGGACCTATGTTTGCTACAAAAGGTAGAAGCAGGACATAGGTTTGCTACAGAATTTTGAAGATGGACCTAGGTTTGCTTCAAGTGTTACAACCTCGGACTAGCTTTGTTACAACACCCCAAAGCTAAAGCTACATTTTTGACTACACTCGCATGTGTGTCCACAATATCGCGTTTTTTACAGTGTGGCCCCCTTTGCCTTATAGATTTCGGACCTAGCCTACTTGAAGGACTACGAAATCGTTAGCTAGGTAGCTTGGCCAACCTAATGAGGGCTATTAGAGATACACTGCTCTCAACAGTTGTATGGTGTAGTGGTTCGCGTTGCTGCTGAGAGCCCGGGCTGGTCCGGAGCTTTTTCTGGCGGCCCTGGGTTCAATCCCGTCTGCAACCGAAGACATTTAATTAACCCCGGATCAGCCAGGGTCAGTTCCGGCCCTCGGGTTGGTACCTGTGTCTAAGAAGCCTCTTGGCAGGCCATGGCATGACGATTTGGATGGATGCAGAGGTGAGGGCGTCTTTCCAAAATGTCATTATCGTCTCTGCGCGAGGTTACAGGGCACCGTGGCGTGGGAAATTTCCATTTCGGGCTGAAAACCTTTTCTGTAGCCCCAAGTCCGCTGATTCCAGATCTTCCGACACTTTCTTCATAACCCTCACCATTAACTGTAAAAATGGCAATTACTCTCTCGATTGGGACAGTTCAGAGTGAGATCTCACTGCATCTTGCATTCTATACGCTCTCGAGGCTGATCATCACTCATTTGGGCAGGTTCCCACACCATATTGTGGTGGATGCACACCATGATGAGTGGATGTCGTTGCTACTTCCGAGCTGGCCAAGCACTCGGGCTACTTGGGGGCCCGACCTGAGAAGGCGCCACAAGAATGAAGGCTTGGCCCGGCATGACATTTTCGATGGACGCCCTCACCTCTGCGTCTTTCAAAAACATCATTTCCATACCTGCTGGAGGTTTCAGGCCCAGGGACTGTGGGGTGGGAAATTTCCTTTTTTGGCTAAAATCCATTATCATAGATCTGAGAGCCCTGATTCTGAAACAATTGACGCCTTCTCCATATCTGTCCCCGTTAACATGCAAAATAGATATCATTCTCTTGCATAAGTAAACCATAACCCGACCAGATTTAAGCCGGCACCTACCGGCACGCCTAACGGTGCCTGGCGCATTTAAGGGTGGTTTGATGTCACCGGTTCGAATCTACACAGCCACATGCCTGCCTAAATCACCTACGCCATCCGCACCATCGTAAGATTTGGGCAAAGCTCTCAGATCTCAATATTCGCACTGTTGCCTCTCCCTTGTACATATCTGACATCAATGAATGTCTTTACACTTTTGACATGGCTCGACTTTGGCAAAGATTGGATGCGGGCCGGCAACTGCCTCTGTGCATTGTCACGTTTACCGGCATCAGCTTCTGGAATCTCTCAGTCTCTTCCTACAGCAAGTCATGCCTCCAAGAAAATCTGGACGTTCTGGACAGCCTGGAGGAAGAGGTTCACGTGGAGGAAGAGGACAAGTAGCGGGGCGTACAGGTCAGGGTCAAGGCAAGAGAGATGGTGCAGGTCACCGTGGGCAAGACAGTGAGAGGAGGAGCAGTGGCAGAAGAGGGCAAGGAGGAAGAGGACGAGGAGGGCGAGTGGGGATTCTAGAAGGAGAGCTGGACACTGTCGATGCAGGAGAAGAGACCACGTCACCAAGAGGCCACAGTCTTCCCACCTCTAGCAGGTCAACCCCCGGGATTATGCACTTGTCAATCAAATCCAGCTTACAACGGAGCAGTGGTATCATTCCAAAAATACTACCAAGGCATATTCTAACTACGTCAAAGCTGGGAAGAAATGGCTCAAGGAGTTCGTCCAACAGTCAACTACAAATGAAACTGGGGCCCCCGGTGTCGACAACGCAAACCAGCTGGCAGGTGCATTTGACTCTATCTCAGATCAGACACCTCTTGCGCTCAAGTTGTACACGGCATTCAAGTGTGAAGAAGGGCAGTTGGGATTTTCTACTGCGGAAGGTGCCCGCACCGCCTTTAAGGATTATTTTACTCGGTCTGTTCTAAACTCTCTATTTGCCAGGATGCATGTCTGATACAATTGCAGTGTCCTTGGATGTCAGGGAGACACCTGGAAATTTGACTCGCACACACAAACATGGGAGGGCAACCCTGTATTTGACCCGGAGTACAAGGAATACTTTGAGTCTCTCAAAAATCGGGGGCGTCGTAACCAAACGGTGACCCATGCTTTGCCCATGCTGCTGAAGGATATGAGGGTCATTATGAAGTATCTTGAGAGTGAGCAGGCTGCTGAGGCGATGTCCGTCACTCGTCGTCTCTAGTATCAAGCGTTTGCCACAACTGCTTTCAACTTGTGGACCAGGTGAGGGATCGCCGATCTTTTTCAGAACAAATCACATTGACAAATCAAACCCAACCAGAAATGAAGAACTTGTCAACCTGCAGTGGAAGAACATGTCTTTCGAGCATGCGCCAGATCAAGGACCGTATATTCAGTTTACGCTTGTTTTTCGCAAGACGAACAAAGATGCTTTGAAAGGTCGGTCCGAACTTGAGTTGGGATCTGGCATGATGCAAAGCTGATTTGACTTTAGGACATCCCATGCACGTCCCCCCGGATCATGAAGGTCACCCAGAGATCGACGCATACCTCTATATGAGCAAGTGGATCGACCACCTCACGGCAATTTTACAGTGCCCACTGCAGGATGAAGATTATATTTTTCCAGCTCTTGCGTCGACGGACAAGCTGAAACTTGGAGAGCCAATGAGCTGCTCAGGGATGGAGAATCTGCTCGATCAGGTTCACAGCGGCTCAGGAGTGATGGAGGGCCGAAATGGCAAGTTCACTACTCACTGCTTCCGCCGTGGTGGTGCTCAGTGGTGTTTCATGTTCGCTGAGCATAAATGGAGCATGAAGGCTGTCAAATGGTGGGGAGGATGGTCCTCGAGTGACGATGTAATCTCTTTCTGCTATTTTTGTGACCAGTAAACTACGTCACTAAGCCGATATCTCTAGGTTGGGACTGTAATGAGATATCTGCTCGATGAACTCATCGCATATGAAGAAGGATTCTCGGACATCATGATGAAGGACCGAAATCGAGAAAGACATGAATCCTTCATGGGGGAAGGCCATAGAACGCCGACTCCAGCTACATCTGTTACACACGATGACCTTGCACACCTGGCAACGACATTCAAAAGTCAGATGGGTGACTTTGCTACCATGCTTACGACCAAGGTGGAGGAGATTTTGACCATGCTGAGAACGGATCGAACATTCTCATACAGCCCTGGACCTGTTCTGCCTCCACGTACGTCGAAACTGTCTGATATTTTCTGCTTGTTTCTCACTCTTTGTCTGTTTTCCAATGGTATAGTAAGTCGTCCTGCATTTGACTTAGGGCGCATTGAAGAGGAAAATGAAGATATCTTTGGCAAAGACCAGACCGACGGGGGCAATGTTCAGACACCCTTTCAGCCCGCTGAAAACCAAGGTCCAATTTGCTACTTCCCTCAGGTCCTCACACCTTCACGCATACCAATAACGAGGACTATTCAAGATGTAATTCGGTATTGGGAGTCTGGTGACTCCAGAAAAGGTCTGACTGTCCCTCTCAGAGACTGGTCAACTACTTTTGAGCCTGGATCGTACAAATCGGAAGCGGCAAAATTGGCGAACCTGAAGTACGTATATGAAGAATACGCAATTCAACACAACAGAAACATAGACACATTCGAGGCAGCATATCCTAGTCTGACTAGTAGCTATACTAAGCTTATGCTGGCTATACAGCAGGCTAGAATTGACCGAGGAGATGCAAAGGGGAGGAAGCGTAAATAGGCAGCCCATACTATCTCTTACGTCCAATCTATACAAACTTGCTGTTGGGTCAAATTTGTTCACATGAGAAACTATCATCAAATATGTACAGGGAAACGTCAGATATCTGTGCCGTACAATATTTGACAAATGAGTATTGTTGTCAATTTTGACCCGTCAAAAAATACGCAACCTCTTCTTGCCTAAAATCACACCTTGTCAGTTTTCCCTGTAAAATCTGTCACGTTCATAGAGGCCTTAAATCCATGGGGAATAAGGATTGCTCAAGAGCAGATTAAGGTCTTACTCTCTCTAGATTTAAGCAAGATTTACGGGCAGATTTAACGTTTGATTTAGCGACGTTGTTCATCCAAATCCTAAATCCAATCCCTTCGACGAATTCACTCTCCTCTTTGCTTCAACAGCTTGTAATTTTTGGTGTACCCAATACTTTGCTGTGTTCTTTCTCATTGCTCAGTGGCCTGCGCCCACTCACTTCATTCTTTGATCACCCTGTCTGAGAAAATTGAGAGCAGATATGGATTCACATCTAACAAATTCAACTTCGACGCAGTCCTGAGTACAAATCCAGTCTGTCGTAATTCACATACTGTACTGTGAAGTTGTACTGTAGTACTGTACATGTAGTTTTCAATAGTACTATCTATTCGGAATCTAGGAGCAGGCTTCTACGACCCTTTGGAAGACGTTGCTGTCAAATTGGGGACCACATAGGCTGGGAAAGGGGAAAGGGTGGAAACTCACTCAGAAACTGCGCCTGATTGTAAAACTGCTTGCGAATAATTCAAAGTTGGCATCGGAATCATACCCGTCTCTGCGGTACTCAAAAGCGTCCTCTTCTCCCGGATGGACGTCAAACCTGCCAAGACTATGAATGAGAATGAAACAGTCAGGCTGCGGGGACAGCTCACTCTTCGAAGGCCTGGCCGATATGGCGATGGTTTAGATACATTCTGATGGGAATAGTAAGCATGTCTTGATGGTCGGAACATAAGTGAAACACTCACGGCCCGTAGGTCTGTTGCTCCCGGGTCCACGCCTTGTCACCGCCTTGCCGGCGCCACAGAAGAGCGTCTCCAAGCATCTGGTAGCTCATTGGGGGTAATAGCTCCCAACCGTATAGGAAGCGAACTCAACGCAGAGTAGGAAGGTTGACCGCAGACTGGTGAACGATTTGTTGTTCCAGAGTATGTTGCCAGGACAGTCCATCCGGAGACATGCTTGTCAGCATATCCTCAAGATCATCTCCATCTGTCTGCTCCGTCACCTGGCTCTCCAGCTCCGGGGGAAGATCATATAGCAGACCCTCAGATTTGAACTCGATCATCCAAAAGGGACTAAAATGGGCAACTGTTGTTGCCCAATCATCCTCCAGCCATGCATAGTCTGTCTCGGGATCAAATTCCTCCTGCTATGAGGTCACAAATTAGAACAGGTACAGACGAGCTTGTAGCTCACGTTGATCGCGGTGCAATTGTGCAATCAAAGCTTCTTGAGTCCTCCAACTGTGACAGTCGACCACCAATTTCCAATATACCCCAGGAAATTGATGGACGGGGTACAGTGCCATTTGAGATTGAGCTCTGTCAAACCCTCCATTGCAGAAATAGCATTCATCGCGGTGGTTGAGCTGCACACCGGATGTTCTGTGATCTCCAAGATCTCCAGAAGATAAATGTTGAGAAATCGCTTGGACGCAGATTCTGAGTCCGAGGCAAGTTTTGTCTTCTCTCTATATAATAGGACCTGTCCCAGTCTTCAGTGAGGCGTACCCAGTAGTATATGCTGCATACGCACATCGTTGAAAAAGTCCGGCAGATCTTCCCATCTGATTTGGACAGCGGCAGGAGGAAGGCGTGTGTAAGCCCAGAATGTCCTCGATACACTTTTTAGTAGAGAGAGATTGCGACGAGGAGCGTCGCCCTTATCAGAGAGATACTGGTGAGATGTGGTTTGTGCAATATGGATCAGGGCATCATTAGTTAGACTCATTTTGAACCAGGTAGAGCTTGGAGGACGTGCACCAGGGGAGAGAAGGCACTGGATCGGCGCCTCTTCTATCCAACAGTGCCAAACAAACTTTACAATGCAGTTGTATTCGGTACGGCACTCAGATTTACATGAATACATGCTACTCTAATTTACATGAATACATGCTACTCTAATTCAACCCCTCTTTGATCTACCCAGATGTCAGGCGTATAGGTAACCCTGTTATAATATGGTACAGTACTTGCAAGGACCCGCATTGCAAAACCCTTGTGTGTTACTGGGTTGTACTCACAAGGCAAAATATAATGTCCCCTACAATTGGGTGCTGGGGCGTATGGGCTGGGAAAAAATGCTAGAAAATCAGGAAAAATCCGGGAAAAATGGATAAATTGGGTACTACCCCGTGGGAAGCTGACAGAACAGGCTTGGTGTGGGAACATTTTCGAAAAAATTTGAGAAAATCCGGAAAAATCCGGAAAAATTGTACAGGGGTGGGAAAAGCGGGAGAAAATTTGTCAGCTGCTGACAAATGTGTCTATTGTGGGAAATTTTCCTAAAATGGGAAAAATCCTAAAATGACCTAAAAATCTTTAAAATGTTTGTGTAATCTAAAATTAGCTTATATGATATATGTTTAGGCATCACCCCTGTAGAGGGTCCTCTTTTGGTTTTTGGCTTTAATTGAATAGCCTAGTATGTGTGATCATACAGATGAAGCCAGATATGATTAGTCATCATTCCCCGTGCAAATATTCCCACGGTCAAGCTCAGGTAGAAGAATACATACTTTTACCTAGACATCATTGGGTGTACTTGTATATAGGTAGACTATCAGTATAGAAAGAGAATCTGACTATTGATCTTTTCAAAAAATCAGTAATTTGTCATTTCTGACCCAATAAGGTCACCTATCACAAAATTTCAAAAAGATACAAAAAGGTCAGAAGATTGCGCATATATTCCCACCCACATGTGATTTTTCCGAAGATATTCCGGAAAAATCGCCGATGTTTCGAAACTATTTTGCAATTTGCCACTTTGGTAGCCATCCAATTTGGGTTTTTTCACTTGTTCTGGGCTTCATTTGTATCCAGGTACCTATTCCCATACTCACACCCAGGTTGGTTCATGTTGGTATTTTGACCCCAGGTAGCCATGGTCTGGTGCAGATATGCCCAGGGTTCAGCTTATTGGCACGTCTGACTTTGCCTAAGGCCACTGACCATGGAGGGTCAACTATGTTGAGAGACTGGAGTTCACTTCAGGCAGCCTCTATCTCATAGCTAGATATGTACTCAACTGGTGTCTCATACTGCAGTTATACTCCATATCACTAGGTATGCAGTGTCCAACTTGTTGCATGTTCCACTCTACCCAAAGTTGGTCTGACTGATGTCTTTGGCAGATGGTGATATCTTCCAGAAGATAGGTCATCCTACATACACTCCATACAGTTTTGTAACCATAGATACTCCTCAATGCATTGATCAAAGTAAAGATCCTGAGACAGACTAGCAATATGTGCTAAGCACTGGCAAGATATTTTTTCAAATACATGATTGATCTTTGCCAGTAGCTATTGGCCCATGGTATCTAAGAGGCAAGAGAGTTCATTAGTAGTGGTACAGGTTATACATGTCCTTGAACAAGGCTACCTACCAACTATTAACGAGGTGATGAAAGACTACTCAGGTTCATTCAAAGCTAAGAGCAGGATATAAAACCAGATGATACTACATGCTTAGCTATGAGATAGAGGCTGCCTGAAGTGAACTCGTCTCTCAACATAGTTGACCCTCCATGGTCAGTGGCCTTAGGCAAAGTCAGACGTGCCAATAAGCTGAACCCTGGGCATATCTGCACCAGACCATGGCTACCTGGGGTCAAAATACCAACATGAACCAACCTGGGTGTGAGTATGGGAATAGGTACCTGGATACAAATGAAGCCCAGAACAAGTGAAAAAACCCAAATTGGATGGCTACCAAAGTGGCAAATTGCAAAATGGTTTCGAAACATCGGCGGTTTTTCCGGAATATCTTCGGAAAAATCACATGTGGGTGGGAATATATGCGCAATCTTCTGACCTTTTTGTATCTTTTTGAAATTTTGTGATAGGTGACCCCTTTGGGTCAGAAATGGCAAATTACTGATCCTTTCAAAAGATCGATAGTCAGATTCTCTCTCTATACTGATAGTCTATCTATATACAAGTACACCCAATGATATCCAGGTGAAGGTATGTGATCTTCTATCTGAGCTTGACCGTGGGAATATTTACACCAGGAATGATGACTACTCATATCTGGCTCTATCTATATGATCATTTATATCAGGGTATTCTATCAGTGCCAAAATCTGAATGAGGAGTCTCTATAGTGGTGATGACTAAGCATATACCATGTAAGCCATTTTTAGATCATACAAACATTTTTAGGTGTTTTTAGGATTTTGTCCATTTTTGGAAACTTTCCCACGGTAGACACATTTGTCACCAGCTGACAAATTTCTCCCACTTTTCCCACCCCTGCACAATTTTTTCCGGATTTTTTTTTTCGGATTTTCTCAAATTTTCTCGAAAAAGTTCCCACGCCAAGCCTGTTTTGTCAGCCTCCCACGGGGTAGTACCCAATTTATCCAATTTTCCCTGATTTTTCCTGATTTTCTATGATTTTTTCCCAGCCCATACGCCCCAGCACCTATTTGTAGGGGACATTATATTGTGCCTGGACAACACAAGGTTGCAACACCCCGAGGAATCGCAAAGGGGTTCTGTGTAAGTACCCTATGACATTATAATATAGGTACCCCCACTGGTGCGCCCCGGCTCGCAAAGCCATGAACACGGTAGTCAGCTTCTGCACCGAGGCGATAACTGGCGGGCTGCGTACGTGTCTGTGCCCTTCCCGACGATGCGTTGCTGACGTTTTGCACCGCAGAACGCACTCTAGTTGAGGCGCGGCGTATCCCGGCGGGCTGACGAGTTCAGATGAACTACGTCAACTACGAGGGGAAGATCGTCGAGGAATTCAGCGTCGAACTGCAAGGGTGGCCCTGTGACGGCAAAGTGACAGCCCCCCGGGATCTCGACCTCCCCAACCTGGACGCCCTGCGCGACGCACTCAGTGAAGGCAAGTGTCGCTGGGTCATCCTGACGCCCAACGCAGTGAAGGCCAGAGCGCGGGCAAATCAGCAGCAAGCGGTGGCGGGAGAGGCCGTGTACGTTGCGCGCAGTGCCCCAAAGAAAACGAAGAAGGCAAAGAAGGCAAAGCAGCCTGCCCGCGGGGGCCCGATGCAGGCCAACGGGCCCGTCCTCGACGGCCTCATGCAGATGGACAAGCTTGACGCTGGGGTTGCTGCTGGCACCGCCAGCCCAACCTTCAAGGCCACGCCAGCCCTTAACTGGGTCAACACCAGCCTCGGAGGGCCTATCAGCCCACGGCCGTCCTCTCCATCCGTCAGTGAGCCTCCGTCTGCCAGCGGGTGGCTTGCACCGGATGGGACGTGTTCGCCCACAGGCGTGCTGCGCGCTCTGGGCGGCGGTGGCGGCGGTAGCTCCTCGTCAGGCTTGCTCTCGCGTCTTCTCAATGGCGATGACGGGGATTCTGGTGTATTCGGCACCTCCTCCTTTTCGACGTATGGCGGTGCAGGTCTCCAGGCCCTTTCCGAGGCCCGCTCCCCATCGTTCAATCCCGGGTGGATGGCCGCTGACTTTGAAGAATATGCGACCTCAACACCCTCCACGTACTCCGACAACACCTCTGAGTATATAGGAGGCTCTGTGGGGCTAGGCCGTGACCTCACAAACCAGCCCAGCACGTTGGGGGTGACCAACTTCACCTGGCCGAGCTCGATGGGCGCGCACCTCCCCGCCCCGTACTGAGATGCCGCGCGATGTTACTTACAGGCCCCATGCTCAATATATAGACTTATAAATGATTTGCTAGCCCTTCTGTAGGCCATATGCCTCAAAAAAAAACATGTTGGCTTTGGTCTCAGTGTGATAAGCCGAAGAATACAACGTAGCTACATGAAAACACGCTCCTCCCCTATGAAACCAGCACGAGCGTGTTCTCCTTAAAAATCCGCTTTGAACGGTATATATATATAGGGTACAGGGGCGGGAGGAAGGCGGGGAGTCGAGCTCGCTGTTGGCGGTGGCAGCGGCAAGTGCTGCGGGACGTGCCAAGGCGTGGGAGATGGCGGGAAGGCGGGAGGCGCTGACGGGACGGGCGGGAGGCGCTGACAGGACGGGCGGGAAGCGCTTCGGCACGGCGGCATGGAAGCCAGACGCCTCGGACGGGATCCGATAGATATCCAGGGGAGATCTCTGATCTGATCTTTCTGGATTAGGCCCGCAGCGCCGCGCGCCGCGCCGCGGTTGCAGAACAAGGGCTAAGCCACCTAGTTAGCCCTGATATAGGGGACCTTACGTCTAGGCTACTTAGTACTGTTAGAAGGGATTACCAGGTGCCTGATATACCATCTTCTCTCCCTTCTCCTGCCACTACGGCAATTTCTATCTCTGTTCCTTCCCCTGTACCACAAGCTGCGCTGTCCGTTTCTCCTTCCGAAAGTGGAGGCACTGCTGCTACCTCCCGTAGTGGTTGAGTTTCAATTCCAACAAAGCGCTATCAGGCAGAGCCTGACATCCAGGATACTGCGCAGGAGACTGTGCAGGAGACTGCGCAGGCGAAGCAGAAGACACGCAAGAAAGTGAGCATCATTCTATTTCCTTGGGGATGTAAACACCTGACTCTGCATCTCAGTGTAACCGCAATGGGGACGCCCCAACTACGAAGAAACGGCCAAGGATGGATACCTCGATTGATCAAGAGATGGGCAGCAATGTGCAAGAGGCTGGGTTGCAGACACCTAGTCACCGCAATTGGAGTGCCGATGGAACTCTACCCCCCCTTTCCCAAGGAGCCCGAGACTTGCTTTCCAGGTTGGCGACTGTTGAGAGTTCTTCTTCTCGGACTGCTCTGGATCATCTCGTACTCGGTTCTCCCCTTGGGCTCTCTCAAACTCAATCGAAGGTGAATGGTCAGGATAAGCTAGACCGCACAAGGGGCTTGGCGTTGCACTGCATATGGTGTGATTCCGGCAAGGTAGCTTGGTCTTTTGGGACCATGATCAACTATCCCGAGTTCGCGGCAGAACTTGACTTGTGGGTCGTTTATTCTCTTATTCTTGTTCTTATTCACCACTCTGACATCTATTCAGTATCATGGCACACCCGCAAGAAGTCAAGTTGACGCCGATATACAACAAGTCCAACCCTTCTGCCTCACCTCTAGCCAGCCTGGCAGAGGTACATAGGAAGCTAGACATGGATGAGATATGCTCTCTAGAGACGGTACGTCAATGGCGTCAAAAAGGAAATCGTCTGATCTATCTTTGCAAAGCCGGTGAGTTGCCCTCTTCTTATACGATTTTTTTCATGCAGAGTATTTTCAGGTTCTCTTCATATCATAACTTTGCTCGCTGCGATTGAACAAGAGAAGAATTTCATTGGTGCCAGATCTCAGGCTGTCGAGCCTGACTTGTCCATGATTGCGTATGCTCTGCGGGCTGTACCTGGTACATTCTTTCCTTGAAAGACACCAAGGTATCTCTTCTTATACATTTACAAGATGCATGGTGTGGGGATCTTATCTGACAGAGCATTCTACCCGCTCTGAGGTCATTGCTACACACCACTGAGGGTGTATCCTTCTTTTCAGTCACTGTTCCGGCATTGGACAAGCATGGGAAACTCTTTTCGAAGACCATTCCTTTCTCTGATATTCGGGAAAGTGACCGCTACTTTTCAACAGTAACCAGTTTGTGCGTAAGATGTTTCTCCTGTCCGTTTATTCTGAAGTTGTTTTTAGAGCATATATCTTGCCGGAGAGAAGCGTGCTCTGGTCTCTCGAACCCATCCCACCCCCTGTTTGCCACCCTTCTGGTTGACTTGTGGCTGATGTGATTGAGCTGGCACTACCCTTCAAAATAGGTGATACCCCTTGCCCAGTTATGGACAAAACCAGAGACACATGGACCGCGCAACAGAGATTGAGAGCCCAAGCAGGATCTTGTCCTGACTCGATCTCTAGGCTACGATCAAAAGTAATCTCCCTGTTTCCTGTTTCTTTCTAAAAATAATTGAGTATTTCATTACAGATCAAAGCCAGACCTGGGAACGGAACGTACATTCAAGTTGATCCCAAAATATTCGAGGAGTAAGCACGTTCTATAATATTTGTCAAGGTCTTTCTGATGTAAATTCTCTTACGGTAAATCGCTCCAGATCAAAGACTCTGAGAATGAGTTTGTTGCGCTCTCTGTGCACAACTTTGGAAGTCTCCGCCCTCATTCTCTCTCGCCAGCATCGCCGTCTGACTACGCTATCTTCTCAATGGCGACTGGGGCTCAGACAACTCCAACCGGCCCGGGTTTAAGTACAGGTCTCTTCACTATCAGTATTACAACCGGTTCTCTGAAGACGTATGTATATCTCTAGCTCTGCCAGTTGTTTACTCACTGTCTGGTTTCTAGGGCACGGGAGCTCCAGCAGGAGCTCATCCATTCTCCATCTATCGAACGGGAACCTTGAAGGTAAACCACAGCCAACGCATCCCACGTCCTTTGGAGGACATTCAAGATGATCCCATTCGACATGCTTTGATTGGAGAGGTGTTCGCAGATTTGATGGAGCTCATCCATGATAATGTTTGCACTTTTTACTCTCTGTTATTTACCGCACTCATTATCTATGTGGACAGATTGCACACCATTTGCCAGATATATACAGTGAGCTGTGTGTCTATGTCGACCATTTGCCTCAGGCAGCCTACTCTCCCGTGTATCCTTTTGGTGGGTTTGTTATCAATGTATCTGCTTGCACAAGGGCTTACTGCGGCAACAAGGATGATACTATATGTGTCGTTGCAGCATTCGGAGACTGGGAAGGAGGAGAATTGTGTTTGTATGAGCCAGGGCTTGTGTTCAAGATGCGTCCTGGAGATATTCTCATTTTTCCTTCTGGACGCCTCACTCACTTTAATCTTCATTTCACGGGGATGAGAGGATCCTTGGTATTGAGCACTGATCGATCTAGCAGACAGTGGGTTCAGAATCGGAATGGTTGGGGGGCCCATTTACATACGGGCGTTGCTGAGTAGTCTTTATACCTCTTAATTGTCTATACAGTCATTTATTGGAATTGTCATTTTTGACCAAGTTTCCAGTCCATCCAAAATTTATGCAAGGAATTACAGTTGTCTTACTGTGTACAAGAGGCTGATACGGTCATATTTATGCAAGGTCAAAAATGACTAGAGGGACACCACAACCGTAGAATAAGACAAGTACGCAGTAACATAATGTTAAATTTAGGCAAAGGAGTTTGACGGTACCTCTAATAGCTCAAGCAGCTGCATACACAGATGCCCATACAGCATAGCCTTATCCTTGTGCACCGTATCCGTCAGCTCCAACAGAAAAATTTTCACAGTCTCCTTGAGACGGCCCTCCCGAGTCGTAAACATGGTTTCGGGTGTCAGGCCTGACGCCTCGTATACTGCCATCTCTGCATATCGGAGATTCAGAGGAGTAAAACCAAGCTTGTATTTCTTTGACTTTGCCAATTCCTCGTTGTTTTGGATTATGGGGACTCGATGGTTCTGCGTTGCCTTCATCATCCATAGCTCGAAGAGAGAGAGGTATCCATCGGGCATCCGCATTCAAGAAATGCCTCTCCTTCGATCTCGGGGCCCTTCGCTCTGAGACTGCCGCCTTTCTTGGGAGCTTGCAAGCCACGACCGGCTATGTAGCATGAGAGGCAGGTTGTGTGTCCACCCTGGCTCGTTCAAGACAGTGAGAGGAAACGCTCCAAAAGAGAAATGCTCCGTACCTGCTTCTCAAACACCTGCTTCGCTACCACTGTACCATTCTGAATGACACCAGGAAGAGCCGCAGGATCGTCTCGAGCCTTCTTTTCCATCTCGAGGGTGAGTTCAACCCATTTCGACTCGGTGTAGTCGTAGAATTTTGGCGGTGTCTTCTTCTTCTTAGAATGTTCTAGGTTCTTTATGAGTGATGCGCTTGCTAAAAAAAGAAACTAGCTAACTGGATATGCCTCCATCACTGTCTTCATCTGACTCGGACCCCATTGCTGCGTTAACCCACTTGACGAGTGCTCGAGCATCTGCGACACCCAGCATCTCCACCTCGAGCACGCTAGTGTAGCTCAACGGCCATCCGATGTCTCGCAAACTGCACGGTAAAAGTGCCGCAGATGCTAAGATAGCGATGTACACCTTTTTAGCAGCGCCCAGGAGTTTTGGCACAGAGTTTGTGTGCACCGAATTTAGCATTGCCCAAAGTGTAGTAGGAGGCACACCATTCACAACAGATTCTTTGAGATTGTCTGCTAGTACAAGTATGATAAGTAGCCGTGGTGTGTGATACCAATATGACGACTCACCGGAAATTGTGGTTTCCTCGATATGCATCCCTGGCGCAGCGATACCAGACTGTTGATGTTCTGAACAAGGAAAGTTGTCAGATTTATAGGACAATGGGAGACACGTCAAACTTGTGCAGAAAAAATGACAGGTCAAATAAATGCAACTACAGTAAAACATCAAAATCAGACATAGTCAAGTAGATGCGCAAATTTGACAGAGTTTGACCAAAGGTCAGATATGAACAAAGACGAACAGATGCCAAATGTATTTAACGTACCAATCATGCTCTGATCTTGTTCAAAAAAATCAAAAAAAAAAAAATTGATCAATCTGTGCTGAAGACAAATGTAACGACTGAACTCACTTGGCCCTCCATCTACGTTGTGGTTGCTGTCGGCCTTATCCGTGCTGTCTTCCGAATCAAGACCAGATATGGGCTGGGTGGGTGGAATGGATACTTTCCTTTGGAGCGCCGTAAGCTCCTCATCGAGTACTTTTATATATTCTTTTGACAACTCAGGCCTAAGCAAACAGCAATAGTGGATAATGAAAGCACGCACCATCTCCAGATAACCCTTTGAACTCTGGGGGAACGTTCTTCGTACGGTCCTTCTTTGGCACTCTGAGGAACTTGCGACGTGTGGCCTGCAAGTCCTGGAGGCTTTTTATTGTGACAGACATAGAGTTTGGGGGAGGAGTAGATGGCGGTATTGTCAAAGGAGAAGACATGGTCACAAATCTGTGGATGGAGAGATGATCATACAGGCGAACTTGAAGGATAAACTCTGTACGATGAGGTGGCAAATTTCTCCAAGACCCTGACGAACAAATAAAACCTGATTTGCATAAATCTGACCTTGAAGATGGCCTGCATGGATTCAACAGAGGAGAGATCTGCATAGATTTAGACACTGATGAGAGCTAGTTACGCGTGCTACAAAGTGCATGCCAGTGGCAATTGAGATCTGACCGTCAGCCAACCATCAGTGCTATCAGCAAACTTTGGGCAAACCTTGACAATCTCGGACACTTGGACAAGGCTGCGGTGAAGAGAGCTTGAAAAAAGCAAACCCAGAAGTATGCCCGGATTGTGTCCTAAGGCCACAAGAAAAGCAAGACAGTGGAAAGCCCCACGCACTCCTGATAGCACCGTAAAGGTTTGACTTGTATAAATCTGACTGCAAAAAAGGATTGCATGAACATGATGGTCCACACAACCTGTGTAGATTTCGACATAGCCGTCAAATAGCTACATGCACTGCACATCGTATCCCGATTGAGATCTGACAGGGTCATTTACGAGGCAAATTTGTGAACGAACTGGTTCACCATCAGCAGCCTTAAATCCAGCATCATCGGCAGCCTTATCAACACTTAAATCCTGACCAATAAGTCTGTTTGGCGTGAGATATGGCTGCAACTCGCCCTCTGTGTGCTCTCAAGGCTAACCACCACTGAAATGGCTGAGTTTCCACATAGTACCGGGTGGATGCATACCATGGTAAGTGGATGTCGTTGCCTCTTCCAAGGCGTGAGAAATTTCCTTTTTTGGCTGGAAACCTTTACTGTAGCTCACAGTCTACGCATTCCAGATCATATATCGACTTTTTCATATTCATTCTTGTTCACCTTCAAAATCAAAATGACTGTTGTAATTGAGACATTCAGAGTAAGAACTTGCTTTACTTTCAAATTAAGATGTGGAGCCGCTGTGGGCCCTCGTCCAGCTGGTGACCAAGTCAACACTTTGGACAGCAAGCAAGATATCATACCTCTCACAGAGGTGCTCAAGGTGAAGGGACCCATAACTCTCAATTACTTTCAAGTCCTGGTTCAGTGCTTTGACCTTCACCATAGAACTGACCTGCACTGCATGGGCATTCCACCGAGAAGCGCACTTGGATCGGGATTATGTTTGTATCAGACTGACCAAACAAAAAGGCAGCATACTACGTAAATCACAATGCTTACAAGTTGTCGGGCAAATATATAAAAAGAAAAAGGAGTGATGTTGCGACTGAGGCTCGAACCCAGCGCTGCCTGAGGCTGTGGGAATAAATTTCCTTTTTGCCCGTTTCAGTGTTTCATAAAGTTGTGGTTTGGGTCGCTCATATAAATGATTTAGAGAAATTGTAATGATGTTCTCAGAATTTTGGGTAACTTTGGCCCTATGTCTATTTCTGCAAAAATTCCCACAGTAGAGACATTTGTCATTACATCAAAAAATTGGACATGGTGACAATGATGAGGCGATAGCGCGACGACGAGGAGGGGTATGGGCGTATAAAT